>CAMZMU010000020.1:99497149-99797812 GCA_947311845.1 Poa pratensis
CATCCTAGCTCTACCGTTATGCTGTAGGGGATGGGCAGGCCGTGTCTTGTCCCTGACAGGAGTGCCATCATGACACATCAGTGGCATGGCAACAGTGCACCCAGGGGCATAACCGTAACTCGGTTAGCCTATAAATAGAGCATCACCCCCTCCTACGCGAGGGACGATGCCCTGAGAGATACTCCCCCCCCCCCCCCCCGTAGCTTCATCTTCTTCCTTGAGCACTTCACCATTGTTGGATCATACAGCTCGAGGAGCACTTTGTACTTGTGAGACACTGAGATATACAAAGAGAGGCAGGCAGGAGAAGGGGTGTTACCTCCACACGAGGGCCCCGAAACTGGGTAGATCGGTGTGTTCTTGGTTCTGTGTGTTCATCATCGCGTGCTCCTTAGCGCACAAACCCTCCCCGGATCCCCCAGCGTCCATCGACCCCACATCTTAGCCATACTCATGGCATCTGCCGTGATACCACCACGACAGTTAGCGCCCACCGTGGGGTAATCAGCGGCGCTGGCTAGGGTTATCATCCGGACGGGCTCCATCATCGACTCCGGCGAGCGCGTCGTCTCCGGGCTCATCTGCAAGCTCGGCTCGCTGAACTTCATCAGCGACAACGCGGGCTGCTTCGGCACCAAGCCGTTCCCGAGGAATGGCTGCCTCATGACCTTCGGCACCTTCGTGACCTACGTCACCACCGAGGTCGTCTGCAAGTACCCCGCGCAGTGTGTGCGGCTCGCGGCCGGTGTATCGATCGCCCCGAGAGCTGCGCCGAAGTTATGATGACCGGGCCTGCGCCTGGTGCGGGCAAGGAGAAGCTCGGCGAGCCCACTACCAAATCCGCCCGCACGGCGAAGCCTCCGCTGGAAGGGGAGCAGCACCTCCAGGCCGGCACATCCAATGTGTCGGTCAGGCCAGCTCCTTTAGAGGAGATCATCGAGAAGCTGGCTGTGCCGGTAGCAAGCGGGGCAGATGCTGCCCTGACCGCTGCCGGGTTAGAGCTGCAGCGTCAGAAGCTGCATCAAGAGGCCGTTGAGGTGGCCGAGATACGGAGAGAGTTCGGCATAAACCTCTGTGAGTACAATGCAGCTCATGGCTTTACCCCGGTAGCAGATCATTCTAGTCGCTTAGCGGGTGTGCGCCGGAGAGGCAAAGGTCTCAATGCTGAGATAGCTAGAGATGGTAGATCTGCTTCTAGTAGAACTCCTAGTGGCATGTCGGCTGGAAGGCCGAAGTATAGCTCCCCTGCCAAGACTCTTAGAGCTGCCAAAGCAGCAAGGGCCGAGTTACCCGGGTTAACCGGAGAAGCTCGGCGTAAGCAGCAGGACCGAGTTAATGAGTTGGTCGGTGCTGCTCACCGACAGAACGAGGCATTTCGCAGGGCAAACCCGGGTGCCGGTGGGTCCCAAGTAGTTCACTCGGCCAGAGCGGCCAGTGAGAAATCTAAGGGGCAAGCTTCATCTCCGCACGATGGTGGAGGTCGTGACTGATGACGTGAAACACACGTTCGTTGGGAGACTCCAAGAGGATGGTATGATGTAGTCAGCAGCAAGTTTTCCCTCAGAAAGAAACCAAGGTTATCGAACCAGTAGGAGCAGCAACTCTTCAGAAGGTTGTCAACGGCGCCAGAAAAATAGCTGTCGCAGGGAGTCTGGACTGTTGACGTGGAATCTGCACACAACACAATCAAACTATTTTGCCCCAACGAAACAGTGAGGTTGTCAATCTCACTGGCTTGCTGAAAACAAAGGATTAAACGTATGGTGTGGAAAATGAGTATTAAATTGCAGAGAATGAAAAAGGAACAGTTTGCAGTTTGTGGTTGTTTAATCAGTGTAAAAGAATGGACCGGGGTCCACAGTTCACTAGTGGTGTCTCTCCATAAAAGATAACTAACATGTTCGGTGAACAAATTACAGCTGGGCAATTGACGAATAGTGAGCGCATGACAATGCATATACATGACATGTTGACTACTATGATATTTAATTGGGCATTACGACATAATACATAGATCGTTATCCAACAGCATCTATGACTAATAATCCACCGCCGGGTTGTCATCCGAGTCCCCCGTTGGTATTAAGTTGCAAGCAACGGATAATTGCATTAAGTAAAGTGTGTAATGTAAACAAACACATATGTCCGTGGACATAGCATCGTTAGGTTATCCCTAGTGGGAACAGCACATCCACAACCTTAGAACTTTCTGTCACTGTCCCAGGTTAAACGGAGACATGAACCCACTATCTAGCATAAATACTCTCTCTTGGAGTTACAAGCATCTACGAGTAACGGAAAGCATGCAAGATCTTAAATAACATATAAGATAGATTGATAATCAACTTGACATAATATTAAATATTCATCGGATCCCAGCAAACACAACATGTAGCATTACAATAATATGATCTTGATCATGTAGGGCAGCTCACAAGATCTAAACATGATGGCACAAAGTGGAGAGACAACCATCTAGCTACTGCTATGGACCCGTAGTCCAAGGATGAACTACTCACGCATCACTCCGGAGGCAGGCATGGCGATGTAGAAGCCTCCGGTGACGGTTCCCCTCTCCGGCAGGGTGCTGGGAAGAGGTTCTGAACCCTCCCGAGCTAGGGTTGACGACGGCGGCGTCTCTGGAACTTTTCGTGGATATTTGCTCAGGTACTTAGGGTTTTCGCGTCGGGGGGAATAAGTAGGCGAAAGAGCGGCGGCTGGAGAGGCCTGTGGGGCCCACACGCACCCTGGGCGCGCCAGAGGGGGGCCCCGCGCCCTGGCCACGTGTGGGGCCCACGTGGCTCCTCTCCGTCGCCTCTTTGGTCCGTCAGATGAGTTCTGGTAAAATAGGGACTTCCGTGTAGTTTCGTCCAATTCCGAGAATATTTCCAGACTAGCTTTTTTGGAATATAAAAACAGCAGAAAACAGGAACTGGCACTTCGGCATCTTGTTAATAGGTTAGTCCCAAAAAAATGTATAAAAGTGATATAAAGTAGATGCAAAACATGTAGCAATTGGTATAAAACAAGCATGGAACATCAAAAATTATAGATACGTTTGAGACGTATCAGTGACCGGAGTATAAACTCCGGTAAGAACAAGCAGATGCAAACATATGATGCTGCATATGCCGGAAAGCAGCTAGCGGGGCAGGCCAATGCTGGCCGAGGTAGAAGTAACCTCGGTCCGGGCAACCCAAATGTCGGACCTGTTATCTCGGCAGGCCGAGGTAAGCCACCTCGGAATCCGGCGAACCAGTAGCAGGTGCAGCAGCACCAAGAGGCTGAGTATGTTTAGCAGCCGCAGTATGTTGGTCAAGGGGCCAATCGATATGATGATGAAAACTCGGCTATGGAACGAGCCGGATATCAGAGGGTTGATAGTGCCCTGGGAGCTCGGCTGGGATCTCGCCAGTTAGCTCCAAATGATGCTCGTTACAAGTTGGACAGAATCTATCTGTCCGAGATGCTGGAAGAGCAGGGTCCACCTGGCCCTGCCTGCTTTGGACCTCGGATCATGAGGGAACCACCGGTGCCGGGCTTCCAATTGAGCCGAGGTACCAAGACCTATGATGGTAGCACCAAGCCAGAGGACTGGCTGATTGATTATGTGTCGGCAGTGCACATTGCAGGAGGTAACTGCAGATGGGCGGTGAGATATGTCCCGCAGATGTTGGAGGGGCCAGCCCGGATCTGGCTTAACAACCTGAGGGAGGGCAGTGTTGACTGCTGGCTGGACTTTGAAGATGCTTTCGTTAGCAACTTCTCCAACACTTACAAGAGGCCAAACCGACCTCAGTAGCTTGCGATGTGCAGGCAGAGGGATGACGAGACTGACCGAGATTACTTGACTCGGTGGAGCAACATTCACAATTCATGTGACAGATGGGAGTTTGCCGAGCAATGAAGTGGAGGCCAGGTAAGTGCAGAGGAGATCCAAAGCTTACACCATCATCAATAAGGAGCTGTACAAGAGAAGTGTAACCGAGGTGCTGCAGCGCTGTGTTGAGCCAACAGAAGGGCAAGAGACGCTTTTGGAAATTCATCAAGGGGAGTGTGGTCATCATGCTTCATCAAGAGCCCTGTTTGCTAAAGTATTCCGGCATGGGTTTTACTGGCCCAAAGCTTTGGATCAGGCAGAAGATATCGTCAGAAGGTGCGAGGGGTGCCAAAGATTTGCTAAGAAGATCCACTTGCCAGCCTCGGCACTCAAGACAATTCCAATCACGTGGCCCTTTGCAGTTTGGTGTCTGAATATGGTGGGAGCATTCAGGCCAGCCCGAGGTAACATGACTCATATGCTGGTGATGGTGGATAGGTTCACCAAATGGATCGAGGTGAAACCAATCCGGAAGTGTGATGGTCACACAGATGTGTCCTTTTTGAAGGACATCATCTTGAGGTATGGATACCCCCATAGCATTATCTCGGATAATGGCACCAACTTTGCTGTGGGGGAATTCGCTCGGTTTTGTGCGGAAAAGAGAATCAGGTTGGACATAGCTTCGGTTGCACATCCCGAGGCCAATGGGCAAGTGGAGAGAGCAAATGCACTGGTGTTGGCCAGCATAAAAGCTCGGTTGATTGAACCTCTGTTGAGAACTCCGGGTTGCTGGATAGAGGAGATACCAGCAGTACTGTGGGGTCTAAGGACCACACCGAACCGCTCAACTGGCTATACGCCATTTTTTCTGGTCTATGGAGCAGAAGCGGTCCTGCCGACCGACATACAATATGACTCGCCGAGAGTTGCGATGTATACAGAAACCGAGGCAAAAGAAGCTCGGGCAGATGCTGTTGATTTGCTCGAAGAGGCACGAGAATTGACCTTATCTCGGTCAGCAATATATCAGCAGAATCTCTGACGCTATCATAGCCGGAAGATCAGCCCTCGGGTATTCCGAGAAGGAGATTTGGTTTTGAGGCTAGTGCAGCGCACTGCAGGCCGACACAAGTTGTCACCTCCATGGGAGGGACCATTCATTGTGAGCAAGGCACTGCACAATGATTCATACTATCTTATAGATGCGTAGGCACCGAGGATCAATGTGATGGACAAATCCGACGAGGAGACCAAAAGACCTTGGAATGTAGCTCTACTCCGTCCCTTTTACTCCTAAGGGAGCAGTGTATGTATCTCGGTTTTCTTTTGAATGAAATGCTGGCACTCCGAGATGAAACTCGGGGACTGCCTTGTCCATATGCATGTGTTTGTTCTCTGTTTTTTCTATGCCGGATAATTTTTTGACTCGTTTCAAAGTTCAAGTAATGTATGCTATCTTGTTGTGATCTTGTGACTCGACTGACGAACGCCGAAATGGCAGTCAAGAACAGAGGTTGTGGTATATGGTAAACATGAAAATGGACTCGGGGACTCGGTCCTAAAAAGATCCGACATATGTCGTTTACTAACCCGGTTTTTTCATTCCTTTTCTTTGTGTCGGATGACTATGAATCATGCCTCAAAATTTTACTAAGTATTGTATGCTATAATTTTTGTCTTGTGACTCGACTGTCGAACGCCGAAATGGTAGACAAGAGCAAAGATTACTAAGTATAGTAAACAAGAAAGTAAACTCGGGGACTTGAAGCAAAGTGATCCGGCATTAAGCCGTTTTCATCTAAGAGTAGCAAAATAAAAGTAGCACGGTGAAATACTTAGAGGTATATTTACATCTACACCCGGCATTCCGGGGGTTTGATAGTTCTACTCATGATAAGTTTAGGAGGCAGTGCCGGAGGAGCTTGGGTCGATAGGAGCTTCGGCAGAGACAACCTCGGGAGCAGGAGTACTTTCGGTTGTGGGAACAACCTCGGGAGTTGGGGTAGCTGCCGAGATTCCGGCAGTGTCGGAGGCTGCTTCTGGAATTATCTCGGTTGCAGGTTGCTCGGCAGTCTCGGTCGCTGTGTCAGTGGCAGTGTCGGCTGCCTCAGCTTCAATCTCTTCATCCACGGCCTCGTCATTGGTCTCCTCATCATCGCTGTCCTCAGCGTAGTCTTCAACGTCGGAGTAAATGTCCCCAGGGACGAAGTACCGAGTTTGAGCATAGCTGGCCATGAAAGCAGCGGTCCTTTTGCGGTGCTCGACCAATATCGGGTCCTCAGTCCATTGCGAGCCAGCGCGCAGAGACCTCAGGTTATCAAGGTCAATTTCCTCGTACCAAGACATCACAAAGGTTAACGCTTGATCTGCGCCGGCGCGAGCTGAGGAGGATTTCCACTCCCGGAGTCTTGTCTCAGCGGTCATCAGACACTTGGCTAGTTCGGCAGTGGTTGCCGGAGTTGCGGCAGTAGGCCACAGTGTCTGGTAAACCCGGATACTGGCTTCAAGAAGCTCAGTGCCAATGATCTTAAGTGGAGAGATCCGGGCTTTCAGTGCTGTGAGATGGTCTTCAATGTTCCACTCCTCCGAGATAGGGCCAGCCTCAGATCTTCTTTCTCGGGCCTTGGTGGTGATGTTCAGGGCAACAACTGAAGTGTGAGCGAAGTTTTCTGCAGTAAGAAAAGCTGTAAGCAAGTTAATTCGGATTCCGACATAAGGGAAAATGTCGGCATGGGCAGAAAAAAGGGAACGGAGAAAGCTTACGGTCCATCTCCTTGTTGATCCAGACCAGGGTGGCCAGCCAGCTATCGCATTTCGCTTGAAGGGCTTCTTGAGCCGAGGTAGCGCGGCCCTCAATCTCGCCAAGGATCTCCTTGTGCTTCGCAGCATCAGCCTCCCGGAGCTTCTTCTCCGCGGCAACAGCATCCTGCTTCTCCGTTTTGAGCTTCTGGGCATCATCTTCCCGCTGCTTCTGCACCCGCTCCAGTTCCCTCTGGAGCCGAGCCACTTCATCTTGCTCCTTTTTGAGCGCAGCATCGTGCGCATCATCCTTTTTCTTCTGCTCCATTTTCAGGCGCTTGTGGGAGTCCCGGAGCTTCTTGTGGTCCAGCAGCAAGGTCTGGAATACCTTGGTCCGAGCATTGAGGCTATCCTGAAAAAGGGGAAATGTCGGTATTAGCATCAAGACTCAAGCCGAGCAAACTCAACTCGAGTCTCGGGGACTGGGTATGTCGGAATTTTTTCAAGACTCAAGCCGAGTAAACTCGACTCGAGTCTCGGGGACTGGGTATGTCGGAATTTTTTCAAGACTCAAGCCGAGTAAACTCGACTCGAGTCTCGGGGACTGGGTATGTCGGAATTTTTTCAAGACTCAAGCCGAGTAAACTCGACTCGAGTCTCGGGGACTGGAATTCGAGGTTTTTTGTGGAAGATTTGAGCCAAGTGATTTTTTGCTCGGTTGAACCTCAACCACTTAACCCGAATCTCGGGGACTGGGGATAATACATGTGTAATCCTTAGTAAAGGAAGAAAAGGCTAAGTTCAGGAAAATTTACCTCGGTAGTCTTGCTGGCATGGAGGGCTGCGACCTGCAAAATATGCATGGCCTGAGCAACGGAGCTTGGTCCAGCAGGATGCTGGGCAACTGGATCTCGGGAGGAAACCTCATTTATGTCGGCGGCGTTCCAGTCCAGGTCATAGTGCTCCACTGAGCCCAAGTTGTTGCCACTGGAGGTGCACAGCAGGGGAAACCCCCAGCGGGATGCTGAAGCTCGGGAGACCGAGGCAGTCAGGGCTTGCCTTGGAGTCACCTTGGGCTGCTTGCCCGTGATAACTAGTGCTATCCCGGTGACCTGTTGGCCAGATGTTGATTGGGTCGGGGAGCCGGTTTTCCGGAGTGTCGTAGCAGGAGACTTCGCGGAGGGAGATGGCCTGCATGGTGAATGCTGCGGTGGTTGCGGTGGCTGTTGCTGATACGGCGGCAGCTGCTTCTGCTGCTTCAGTTTCTTCTGCTGAGGTTGTTGCTACTGTTGTTGCTGCTGCGGCTGCTCCTTCTGCTTCCGCTTCTGCTGCTGTTGTTGTGTATGTGGTGGTGGTTGAGGTGGCTGCTGCTGGTCCGGTACTACCGGAGCTTTGGGCCACACAGTGTCGGAGTCCAGAGTATGGACACCGGAGTCTGTGTCTTGGTCAGGGGCTGGAGGCTCCGGGTTTCCTTGAGCAGCTTGAGAGCTCGGTGGCGCTGTGCCGGCGGGAGTAGGTGGTGCCGAGGTAGGGCCAGCCCTGGTCGGGCTAGCAACCTCAACCTCGGCAGACTGAGTTACCTCGGGCGCCGATATGGGAGAGCGCATCGAGGAAGCGCTCTAGGGAACACGAAGGACATCCCTGCAGCAAAGTAAAAAAAGAGAAGTTAATCTCGGGAAAAGGTTATCTCGGTTAAGGAATAAAGGAAGCAAATATGTTGGTAAAGAGTTCATTTACCCTTCGGTAACTGGTGGCTTCTTGCCCCACAATATCTTGCCCGACTTCTTCACCCTCTTGGTTTTCTTCTGAGGAGGCTCCGAGGTTGTGGATGTCCCGGTCTCCGAAGTGCCGGCCCCTGCGCGCTTGCGAGTGGTACTCGGGCCGGTCGGGTTAACTGAGGCCGAGGATAGTGGGTGAGCATATGCGAGGGGAGGAGCATCTATGGGCTCTAAGAGTTGGCAGTCGTCATCATCGTCATCTGACCAATCTCGGAGTGTAGCTTGAGCTCGAGGCTTACCCGAAGCAGAGGGGCGAGCTTTGGGGATGGGCATGTGGTCCTCGGTGACGGCCGGGACAGGCAGGTACTCGCCCCACTTCGCAGAGGGGTCCGCTCCATCTTCAATGGTTTGCCGGGTAAATCTCTGCAGCGTAAAGGCAATGGATTCGAGTTACACAAAGAAGTAAATATGCTGCCGACATAAAAGTTATCCCGGCCAGAGGGTTGTGTCGGAATAAAGTGCTGGATACTTACATGCGGAGGGAGATGTTCTCTGTCGTGGGGTTTCATGCCCCATTCCCACTCATCCTCCATCTCGGTCTTGGCAATGGCCTTGACTCGTCTTTTCACCTCGGGCTTGCTGAGCTCGTGGATGCTGATCCGGGTGGGGTCATACCGGCCACTCATGTGGCATATCTTGTGAACTCGCTCCTGAAGGGGTGAAACTCGGCGGGTGACGAAGGTTCACAGCAGGTCATCCGCTACTAGCCCATCATCATCCTGGAATGACTCGACGAGCTTATGAACTGAGTTGATCTCGGGGATGGAGGTCTTGGGATTATGATCCCAGTTGAGTTGCTCCGAGGGGGTAGCGGGGTTCCATTCTGGCAGGTTGAGGAAGTCATCGTCTCCATCCGGGTTCTTCACGTAGAAGAACGTGCGCTGCCACTTCCGGCATGACTCCAGGCAGGGGATCCGAGGAAAGATCGATTTCCTCTGAGGTGTGATGTTGGCCGCCCCGCAAGCAGTCATCAGCTTCGGGAGATCCTTATTATCTGGGTCCGGGATACTTTGTCTCCGGGGCTGGAAGTATTTGGCCCAGAGGTCAACAGTGGGCCAGAGGCCGAGGTATCCCTCGGAGAACGATACGTACGAGGAGAGTGTGGTGATGGAGTTCGCCGGGAGATGGTGAGGTTGAAGTCCGAACTTATTAAGGAAAGCCCGAAAAAATTTGGTTGCCGGGAGTCCGAAGCCACGCTGGAAATGCGTGACGAAGACCACCCATTCTCCGGGTTTCACGTTTGGCTCGGACTCCTTGCCCGGGACCCGACATTCCACCTGCTCCGGAATGCGCCGAGTTCGCTTCAGCCAATTGATCTCGTCCGGGGTGATGTCGGAGCCCTCCCATCTACCTCGCTCTCCCTCTCGCTCTTCCTCGGGGACGCCGGCAGGCTCCGGGGTAATGCGGGAAGACATCTCGGAGAGGAAAACCTGCCGAGGCAAAAGATCACCGGCGGTGAGCACTTGGGTGTATTCATGGAAGAGGAAAAGGAAGCAGCTAAGGAAAAATAGGTTTCCACGGATAGAGCATGGGGAAGAAGATCTACAAAAGGAGAAAAAAGGGAATCTATTCAAGAACTACTCAAGAGCGGCGGCGGAAGATCCTAATCCTAAATTGATCGGAGAGGATCGGGCAGATGAAGAGCTTACCGGTGGATCCGATGCGCTGGGCGAGAGGATTGCGGAGAGTGGCTGTAGAGATGACGACGCGGCGGCGGCGCGGCAGGGTCCGGTCGTCGGCGGCGTGCGGAGTTCTCCGTGTGGCGGTGGAGAAGAACTTCAAGCGGTTGTGGCGATGGCGCAGAGGATCGGTGGGGAAGAAATTAAAAGAGAAAGCACCCGTGCCCCTATTTATAGGCGCGGGGAGGGCGCAGTTTGTGGAGTGATTGTGGGCGGTTACCGAAACCGCCGCGGGATTTCCTGCGCACGATCTCTGCAGTTAACGCTGCGAGGTAACCGCTCCAACGGGCACATCGTGGGCCACAGGATCTTAACTGCCCAGGACGTAGTTAGTGGAGCACTAACGGGCGGGAGATTCAAAAAATGCGGCGCGGCATGTGTCGGGGGAATACTTTCTGGATTAACCCGCAGCCCAATGCGACTTACTTTACTCGCACGGACAAAGGCCCACTTGGGAGCAAGCCCGGTATTGAACCGCCATAAGGAGAAAGATCTAGAAGACATATCCCGGAGGACGTGAAGACCAAGTAGTCTCCGAGTAGGCCTCTGTGGACGTATTCCTTATGGGGGAAGTTTCCTTTGTAACCTGGCGAGCTTCTGTGTATATAAAGAGGACTCGCAGGACTTAGACAAGGTCAAGCTATCAAGCCCTAAACCCTAGCTCATACGGCGAGTACCAGATCGGATCGCCTCCATTGTAACACCTCGATTATCATATCAATACCAATCTAGGGTAGGCAGGAAGTAGGTCTTTTACCTCACATTGAGGGGGCCGAACCTGGGTAAATCTGTGTTGATCTTTGTTCCTGCGATCCCAAGCTCGGAGATGCTTGACTCGCGTAATCCCACACCTACGAAGTCATCTATGACACCTGACGTGACAAACCCACGACAGCGTGTGCGATGCATGGTCAAACGTACTCAAGTGCAGTGACAGATGTGACATGTGGTGGGGTCAAGGTGACGTGCGTGCAGAGCCTGCAAAGGCATGTCTGTCCTGGCGTGAAAATCGAGCAGAGGAACACTGTGGCTCTGTCAGGTATGATCGAGAGCACTCCACCGGGGTTGTAAGAACCTCACCATGTTGGGAAAACCGACATATGGGAAATGTCGGGCACAGTTAGAGAAAGTGCAATAACTAAATCCTTGGCAGGATTGAGGCAATGTCTGTTGTGTCGGCCCAACCGACATAAGCATAGAAGATGAGAAAAAGAAGGTTTGTATTATTATGGTTGGGATGGATCTGACATTGGTATGTTGGATACCAATCTCGAATTGGTCTGGTTTTGGATAAATCTGGTGTGGCCCTTCATCCAAGGCTGTAGGACCGCACTAGCTTCGGGGACTAATGTCGGGGGGCTACCCCCGGGTAGGGTCATGATACGGTGTTAAGTGTATCCAAGTGTGGTCCGAGGTACGGAAGTGACCGAGGTAAACAGCTCCGGGGTGACCGATATGTGCTAAATGAGATAGTTGGTCCGACATACTTGGGCCGACATAGTTGGTCCGACATAACCCGACCGACATATAAATGTCGGTATTGCCAAGTTGTTCTTATATGCAGGTGAGGAGTTCATACCGAGGTAAAGTGTCCGGCATATCCATGCCGGGTTAGCCCAAGCAGAAGATCCGGCATAGCCATGCCGGGTTATAGCCCAGGAGAACCCGAGGTATCCTTGCCGGGTTAAAGAAGGAGAGGAGCGTAGTGTCGGAGCAGGAGTCAATGCTCCTGTCACGTCCCTTCTGGCACGGAAGCGCCTGACACGGAGAATGTCAGGGGAGCGTGCTGCGGGAACGGCGGGAAAGGTCGTACCTGACCGCTGACTCCGGAGCCACCGGGGAAAAGGCTACGAGTTAGGGATGGGCAAGCCACGTCCTGTCCCTGCAGTAGGGTACATCCTAGCTCTACCGTTATGCTGTAGGGGATGGGCAGGCCGTGTCTTGTCCCTGACAGGAGTGCCATCATGACACATCAGTGGCATGGCAACAGTGCACCCAGGGGCATAACCGTAACTCGGTTAGCCTATAAATAGAGCATCACCCCCTCCTGCGCGAGGGACGATGCCCTGAGAGATACTCCCCCCCCCCGTAGCTTCATCTTCTTCTTTTAGCACTTCACCATTGTTGGATCATACAGCTCGAGGAGCACTTTGTACTTGTGAGACACTGAGATATACAGAGAGAGGCAGGCAGGAGAAGGGGTGTTACCTCCACACGAGGGCCCCGAACCTGGGTAGATCGGTGTGTTCTTGGTTCTGTGTGTTCATCATTGCGTGCAACTTAGCACGCAAACCCTCCCCCGATCCCCCAGCGTCCATCGACCCCACATCTTAGCCATACCCATGGCATCTGCCGTGATGCCACCACGACAGCATCTCTTCCAATCCCTGTGAAAAACTTCAAAACACCGTTTCTCCCATTTTCTTTTCAGTGGGGTGCATTAGTAGTGATAAACAAATAGGTTTCTTGCTGCATATAATACTTAAACAAAACATCATATGAATGTCCAAAAAGTATATTATGTTGTATGCCTACTCATAAACTCTTTTGAATCAAAAATATTCAAGATAAAAGTTCAAAACATGCATAAAACAAAATGGGACATAATCTGTCTAGAAAAACAGCAGCAGCAAAACGTATTTTTCTACCCTACCAAACTTTGCCGAAAAATTCTGCAAAAAATTCATGCATACATAGGATGAAAAGTTGCAACTACAGTTCAAATATGAGCTCATTCGGAGTTACATAACAAGAATTAAAAATCATACCGTGCACAGATTCGTGCAGGAATAAAATCTCCGAACGCTATAAGCAACTTTTCAAGACCAAAATGGGTAAAACTTGGCACTTTATTAAAAACTCCAGAAAATAAACTAAAAACAAACTCTCTTGATACAGCAAGAGGAAACAAAGAAAATCACACACAAAAATAACCGGGTTGCCTCCCGCAAAGCGCTTTCTTTATAGCCATATAGCTAGGCTTCTTACTTGTTGTTTAGTGAAGATGAAGCTCATGAGGGAGCTTGAACTTTGATGTTCCCCTCTTTCTTGGGATGTGTTCCATGCACTTCTTGTGTGGGAACTGAAACTTCACGTTGTCCTCCTTTGAATCAATGATAGCACCTGTAGTACGAAGAAAAGGTCTTCCAAGAATAATAGGACTAGAGGTTTTATTCCCAATGTCCATGATTAGAAAATCCACAGGCACAAAAGTCATATGTAACTCTACCATAACATCACTTACTTTCCCTAAAGCATGTTTAATGGAATCATCAGCAAGTGCATGTTCAATAGAGCATTTTTCAAGATTTTTCAATTCAAATACTTCATATAGTTCTTTAGACATGACAGAGACACTAGATCCTAGATCAAGTATGGCATGGTGTGTCTCTTTACCAATAGTTACTAGTACCTTGGGAATCCATACATCCCCAAGCTTAGGTGGTATCATGGCCTCTTGGTTGTACCTAGCAATTTTCTCTTTCAAGACATGATTAGCAATATAGGAACCAAAGCCAGCTTGATTAGTGTTGATGGAAGGATCACTTGCAAACTTTTGTAAGATAGAGATTAATTCATGCAAGCTACAATTTTCTAAGTCAAGCAAAGTATCCTTGACTTCACTAAGCATTTTAACTTCCTCAACTTTCTTTTCTAATTCAATCAACATAAGTGATTCATCATGTTCAGCTTCTTTAACTTCCTCTCTTAAACAACCAAGTTGAGACATGAATGGCAACAGATATTCAGGATAGTTCAATAATTCACTAAGAGTTTCCTCCAAAGTAAGAGCAACATCATCAACAATAGTATTAGAATTCATTCCAACCACAGGTGATGCTTGTGGTTTCCCTACAGACATACTCAATAAAGTGGCTTGATTATCAGCTAATTTTGACAAAGATTTGTCTAGTCCTGCAGCATGGAGTTGTAATCCTTTAATATCGGAACTAAGGGAAGCAACCGACTTATTCAACTCTTGTATCATGTATTATGACTAGCAACTTGTTCCATGAGAATTTTGTTAGTTTCAGAATCATCATTGCGAGATGACATAGGCTTCCAATTATTATCATTAGCATTAGGATAAGGAACAAAAGGACGATTGTTAGGAACATATGGGGGTTTGTTATAAGAGTTATAATTGTTGTTCCCATACCCATTGTTACCATAGTTCCTAATGAAGTTGACATCAATATTTTCAGAATTATTACCAACTAGTTGTTGCAAAGGAACATTTTCAACATTAGGTTTATTAAGCAAAGCAAGAATAGTATCCATCTTAGATGACAAATCATTAGTTTCCTCAATAGAATTCACTTTCTTAGTAGGATTGGGTGCCCTATCAGTATGCCATTGACTATGTTGGAGATATGCCCTAGAGACAATAATAATTAAGTTTATTATTTATCTCCATGTTTATTACTAATGTTTATATCTTTATGCTATAACTGTATTGGGTACTTGTATAGCAAATACAACATATGCAAGAGGAAAACCTCCGATACACGTGTAGAGATATGAACGGAAAAAGAGTTCCTGGTCTTGTCTCTAAGACTAGCCTATCTTGTTGCTCGATGATTTTGTTTTCCTGATCATGGAATTTGTATAAGCCATTCAACTATAGGAGTGGATTATCGGAATGATAATCGCACTGGACCGACCCACCGTATGATCTTGCTATGAGACAAATCGTCGACGATGAAATAGCGATTGATCATCTATCTAGTTATCATTAGCTGGATCCCTATGCTATGAGAATATCTTGTGACATCTTATTCGACATTCGAGCTTTGATTTCCATCAAACGTCTTGCAGTAACATGGGACTATGATAGGTGGCTTTTGGGCTTGAACTAGAATATGTATTGGAACAGAGATCGTTCAAGAATGGCACTTACTCCTCCAGACGATGGAGAGATACATCCTCTAGGCCATCTCAAGTATTAATGTTGTCACCCAATCGTCTGGCCAGACACAAGCGTGATTTATCACGGGACAACATATATACGGAATGAGAAAAGAGAATGATATTGGTACGAGAACAATATGTGTTATGGTCAAAGGGTTTGATCACACTAGAGCACATTGTCTCAATCTCGAGATATCATTGGTATCGTGTACGTAAGGGGATTAAGCGTAATGGTTAACGCACAGGTTCTGTTGTTCATTCACAACACAAGGGTGCCAGTACGAATGCCTAACCCACTGCTGGTTATTGTTTGGTAAGCTCCAAACAATACTTTGTGATTGCTGAACCTTTCGGGTCACACGCTTAAGCTGTAGGTCAATCTTTGATTGAGAGTAAAGATGTGGTTTTAGTGGGAATGAGATTGTGTCGGAGTAGCTCAGATGTCACTGGGATTTGTTCCGGTGAATTATAAGTTAGAGAGAATGCGGACATCTAATGTCCCGGGATGATAGGAATGGTTTCTATCATCAGCGGATTTAATCCGAGTGCTTATGAAGAAGGAAATATTGTTCCGATGTTTTTGTCGGCGGAGACTAGGTATCCCAGTTCATATAAATATGAGTTATATGATAAGTAATTAATTCCGGGAATTTTCCGTATAAGGACATATTCATTTAGGAATTAATTAGACAAAACAATTAATTATTTATTTAATTATATGGGAAGAATATTAAATAGGCCCACCAAGGTCATGGTGGGCCAAGGCGCCGTAGAGGGGGAAGTTCCCCCCCATGGCCGAAACCCTAATGGGCCACGTGGCCCATGGCGGGGACGGCGGCGGCATGAGGCGGTGGGAGGGGGAAGTCCCCCTCCAATCCGAGTTGGAGGTGGGGGAGGTTTCCTCCCCCTTCCTTCTAGGGTGAGGCGGTTTGGGGGAGGAGTCCAACTCCTCCACCCAATCCGAGTTGGGGTGGGGGAGGGTCTCCTCCCCCTCCTTCCTTGTGAGGTTTGGCAGGTTTGGGAGGGATCTTGGCGGTAAGGTTACGGATAAATTTTAAAGTTTTCCCCGCAACCCAATAGTGGTATCAGAGCCGATCTATGCGTTGGTATGATTTGATCTAGAGCACCAGTTGGTGTGAGCATTGCATGGTTCTTGCATTAAGTTTATTTTAGTTGCTTCCCAAGAAGTTGTACATCATATTCCATGGCAGTATTGGCAAGATCTTTACGAACTTCTGGCAATCCACGGACCTTCCGGCTGCTCCTAGTATGCTTGTTGGCGCCAACGATGTGCTTCAGTAGCTTCGGGTCTATACCCTTAGTTGTGGACGTTGATGTATATACGGATTGGGCCTGAGGGTTGGACGCCTCACGGGGGTCACGCGCACATGTGATCATTTAGATTGGGGTTCTGCAACGTTTTCGTAATGTTGGGATCTCAATCACCCCGCAATGTTAATCTAGCAACTAGCCTAAACGTGCTTCAATACGTAGGTAGTGACGGTAATTCCGTAGAGCCTACAAAGCCACGTAAAACTTGCAAACAAAGCGTTAGATACGTCTAACTTGGTTTTGCAGGATTGAGTGCATGTGTTTTGGTATAGCTATTTTGTTACGGTGTCTTAACATGATGGTGGGAGCCAAAACAATTGATCGAGTTCGTCATCGACAATCAAGCGAAGAAGAGTTCATCGTGGAGACCGGGAGGAGGCGCCGGCATTGCGTCGGCGACGTGTACTTGGCGAGTTTCGGATATGGTAATTTTCCTTCGGGAATTTTGCCGTGACCGGGAACAATGAAGATGGTGATCCTCAAGGACGAGCGCCAAGGACTTCCGAGAATAACAAAGGCTATACCAAAGCACATGAATTATTATTAATTGCCTGTGATGTTTATCCTTTGTTGTTTGCACCTTGATTGCGCAGTAGTCGTTTATTAGGGTGAATCCTCATACAAAATCAAGGAGATCGTGTTCTTACCAACCGTGGCACCGTCAAACCGGATGCTTGTTACCGTGCGACCTGTATCCAGGAGTAATGTGTACCAAGGGTTCGGGAGGCGGGCGCGAACCATTCCAGCAGCCAGTGTCGGTTGGTTGTCTTGACGTCCAAGCATAACACAACCATGAGTTCGGAACACATCCGTCGAAAGACGAACAGGAGTTGTAGCTGCTGCAACTAGCATAGTGCTTACCGGTTGGCCGACGGACATGACATGTATCCATGCTTGCTTCGTAGGGCAATCGGGTCCTGAATCACTTAGTGCCAATCAAGAGGATTATTGGACTTAGTGGGAGCATATCTTAGATTCATGTTTGATTGAATTAAAGTAGTGCATTAAAATTAGTAATAAACTAGAAGTCTAAATAAACTTGTTTTGTTGTAGAAAATGGATCCCGTTGAAAAGATTTATGAAGAAGACTTGTTAGGAAAGTTGACTGTGGGAAGCGCGATCTTTGCGGATTGGCTTCATGGACTGAGAGAAAATCTCAGGAGACGCGATTTAGAGCATATTCTGGATACACCTGTTCCGGAAGGAGAAGATGACTATTCTCCTATGGGAGAAGATGAGTATCAAGCTGGATTAGTTATGCTAGACAGATGAGTTTTGAGCTTAGCGATTTGTATCCGTACTATCGCCCCTTCCGTCTTATGGAAGCGTTGAAAGCTCGATTCTCAAATCAGATGTGTCTGGCATATACAAATTCAATGTGGAACTTAGTGATTGCAAACTATCGAGCGATGGCTCGATGAGGGAGCACAAAGAAAAGTTCTGCAAGATACTAAGGAAGCTTAAGGACATTGGGAAACCAATTCCAGAAAAGCAAGCAGTTGACACACTTCTGAGATCACTACCATCATACTACTATGCTTTTGTGGCATGCTATGAATTGATGGGAGTTGAGAAGACAGTCAATGAGGTCTTCGACATGCTCTTATCAGCAGAGATGGATATCTATGTGCATCACTTGATGACTACAACCATCTTGCAAGACAAGTGGAAAATCCACAAAAGGTATAAGAGTTATACACAGATTATTGACATAATCTCGACTCGAATATATTTTGGTATTTAATACTGAAATTTTTCATATTGCATGATTGCAGTGTGGAAAGGAAAAGAGCCAAGAGATTCAAGAAGAATTGGAGGAAGTGGGGAAAGAAAGCACTCAGAAGTGATGATCACCACTATGTCTTCAATCCAAGTCAATGAAGAAGATTTACACTAGAACTTTAAATAAGAGTTATTTTCAGTTTGATCATTATGTAATGAATATTTTGTATTCTGGAACAAGTCATTGTTCGAATTATAAAGTATGTGTGGGAATTCCAAGTTTGGAAATTCAAAGTTTATATCTTCTTTATTGTGTTATGTCATTAATTATTTGTTTGTTAAGTCTTTATTGTTTTGATTCAAGTTATTGCTTAAAGTTTTAAGTAATAAATAAAGTTAGTTTAATCTTTAATTTGGAGTTATACTTTTCGTTGGTTCTCTTTGAGACTCTTAAAGTTATCTCTAAATTAAATGGATAAAACTAAAATCACAAAGTGTCATACACTTGGAGAAATTCGAAATTCATAAAGTGCTAGGCATTTGATGAAAATCGAAATCCACAAAATGCTAGGCATTTAGTAGACTCGAATTTGGCAAAGTGCTAGGCACTAGTAAATTTCGAGATTTACATAAAGGAGTGGAATCTACCCATTAATTCAATTCTATTGAGGAATTAATATGAAGTTGCATATTAATGAAATAGAGTTAATGAAATTATTGAAGTTTCAATGTTTCATATAATTCAGTGGGAGAGTGTGAGAATCAAAATAAAGGAATCAAAGGAATTTGATTAAAGTTAAAAAAAGGACTTAATAAAATATTGTAACATTATTGACGAAAGAAAATTATTTCTTAGTCAAATTACTTATGATGGATTTTGGTAACTCGAAATCATCATGGTAATAAAATCTTTTGCAAGATAAAGATTAAAAGGAAATGTTACAAAGTCTTGCTTAATGTGTTGTGAAATTAGAATTCCAAATTACCCACTAAAGTAAATAGATTATTTTGTTTGATATCTTGGGATTTGTGTCAATTATAACTTAGAGTTATTTTGATAGTAAGTTCCATATTTTTCAATTAAGGATTTAAAGTTTTAAGTTCGAATTGAAAAGGTGTTTTGCAAAAGTCCAAAATTGTTATTTTGGCAAGTGACTTCCACACATAATTCTAAATGCTTGTTGACTTTAGAATTGGAGAAAAGTGTCTTCTCATGAAGAGAGAGTGGAAATCATAATACTAAATTAAGACTGAGAGTCTTTGGGCAAGTGTTAGAATGAGAAGGGAAAACATGCAAATGTTTCCATATCATTACTTTGTCCAGGAATACATGTAAGGCATACATGATTCGAATTAAGTATTAAAGAAAATCATGTGAGGAATTTGATGATTAAATCACTAGGTGATTAAAATCATTTAAATGTCCAGGAACATGATATAAGCAAAACAATTACAAACAGAATAATGAACATTCATTAATGACGGCATTTGTCATAAAAGGAGTTCAAGAAAAATTCATGAGACTCTAAGATCCAATCTTGAGAGTTGTTTGGATGTGATGTAAAATCATGTGCATGAATATTTCATAAAGAAAGGACATATATGAATATCTAATATTCATAGAGCTAGTCTTGATTTTTATCAAGGACGAATAACTGATAGTGAGAAGTTGCAATACTTTTCATATCAATTGCTTGATGCTGTTATTGAACTAAAGTAGCAATATTATTGCTAAGGATAATTAGTTTGGATTATGAAAATAATCTAGATAATTATATTATGAATGTTTGAAGTCAGTCGTATTAATGAGTAAGAATTCTATTCTTTTCATTATATAAATCGAAGGGACTTAAAAGACAGTGGGAGCTGATATTATATTTATTGAATAGGCTAGGCCGAATTAATAAATATATAAATCTCGTGATTTAAAGAGTTTAAATAAAAGGTCGGAAAATGTCTTATTAAAGTTTTGTCTCTAAGATAGAATTTAATAAACATGAGTATGAATGTACTAAAGTGCAATTCTGAAAGGTAATTTCGAATTGTGTCTTGAGTCAAAGAAATTTGATCAAGAATTCATAGCGTGATATTTGCGAGATACCTTGACCTTCGTAGTCCTGGATGAGCGAATAGAGAGGAATAAGATCAAATCATATTTAATGTGATTTTGCTTATGACATTGCTATATATAGTACATAAAGCCGGAAAGTTTCCAAAGTGCTAAACTTTTATAAAGTTTTGCCACCGGCATTAATGAGAAATTCTTAATAAGGATATTCTCATAAGAGCAGTTAATTAAGATTGTAATTGATCATATAAAGGTTTGGTAAAAGAACCTGATGGTGAGATTACAAAAGGAAAGACCAACAAGGTAGATTTTGTAAAGCTTCAAATAGTGTGTATAGAGAAGTTACTCGTATACATATTTGTGGTGGAATTATGAAATCAAATTTATTCTGATAAATGTTTTTTCAAATGATAAATACTAAGTGTTTTGATTTTATCAAATACACATGTATCTTATGAGTGGATTCTACAACAAAGATAGTTATCTATCGAGGATAGTTGCGTCATTGATGTGAGACGTCATGATAAGCAAGTTATTGGATGAGTCATTACTCAGGTGAGGTTTCTATAAAGATGGTATGATAATATCAACCGGGTATTATTAATGCTACTACGGAACCGGAAAGGCCCATATCCAATTCCTAAAATATCCGACTTACATAGTCAAGTTTGGCATGTGAGGTGATAAATAAAGTTTATGAACTTTGGTTGGATCAAAGTGCGGACACAGTTTCAGATCCGCATGCGAAAGCGTGAGTGGCACCTTAGTTCCATTTGGTGTCATGTCATCATGCTAACTAGAATCATTATTGTTTCTAGTGCAAGTGGGAGACTGTTGGAGATATGCCCTAGAGACAATAATAATTAAGTTTATTATTTATCTCCATGTTTATTATTAATGTTTGTATCTTTATGCTACAACTGTATTGGGTACTTGTATAGCAAATACAACGTATGCAAGAGGAAAACCTCCGATACACGTGTAGAGATATGAACGGAAAAAGAGTTCCTGGTCTTGTCTCTAAGACTAGCCTATCTTGTTGCTCGATGATCGTGTTTTCCTGATCATGGACTTTGTATAAGTCATTCAACTATAGGAGTGGATTATCGGAATGATAATCGCACTGAACCGACCCACCGTATGATCTTGCTATGAGACAAATCGTCGACGATGAAATAGCGATTGATCATCTATTTAGTTATCATTAGCTAGATCCCTATGCTATGAGAATATCTTGTGACCGCTTATTCGACATTCGAGCTTTGATTTCCATCAAACGTCTTGCAGTAACATGGGACTATGATAGGTGGCTTTTGGGCTTGAACTAGAATATGTATTGGAACAGAGATCGTTCAAGAATGGCACTTACTCCTCCAGACGATGGAGAGATACATCCTCTAGGCCATCTCAAGTATTTGTTGTCACCCAATCGTCTGGCCAGACACAAGCGTGATTTATCACGGGACAACATATATACGGAATGAGAAAAGAGAATGATATTGGTACGAGAATAATATGTGTTATGATCAAAGGGTTTGATCACACTAGAGCACATTGTCTCAATCTCGAGATATCATTGGTATCGTGTACGTAAGGGGATTAAGCGTAATGGTTAACGCACAGGTTCTGTTGTTCATTCACAACACAAGGGTGCCAGTACGAATGCCTAACCCACTGCTGGTTATTGTTTGGTAAGCTCCCAAACAATACTTTGTGATTGCTGAACCTTTCGGGTCACACGCTTAAGCTGTAGGTCAATCTTTGATTGAGAGTAAAGATGTAGTTTTAGTGGGAATGAGATTGTGTCGGAGTAGCTCCGATGTCACTGGGATTTGTTCCGGTGAATTATAAGTTAGAGAGAATGCGGACATCTAATGTCCCGGGATGATAGGAATGGTTTCTATCATCAGCGGATTTAATCCGAGTGCTTATGAAGAAGGAAATATTGTTCCGATGTTTTTATCGGCGGATACTAGGTATCCCGGTTCATATAAATATGAGTTATATGATAAGTAATTAATTCCAGGAATTTTCCGTAAAAGGAAACATTCATTTAGGAATTAATTAGACAAAACAATTATTTATTTATTTAATTATATGGGAAGAATATTAAATAGGCCCACCAAGGTCATGGTGGGCCAAGGCGCCGTAGAGGGGGAAGTTCCCCCCCATGGCCAAAACCCTAATGGGCCACGTGGCCCATGGGGGGGACGGCGGCGGCATGAGGCGGTGGGAGGGGGAAGTTGTGGGGACCCCGGACTAGCTGTCCGAAATACCCGATTATGCTTAACACAACGATCCCGTGATCAGTCTGTCGTTGCACATAATCCGAATTGGATACCAAAGTTTACATCCATTACAGTACCGAATAGAAAGTCTTACATAAATGGTCATTTAGACCAAGTTCTTACATAGGTGCCTTCATGGGCCAAACCAGATATATCAGCGGAAGCTACGGCGTAGTAGACATCATATTCTAACGATGACAACCCGACAGGCAGCTGACTTGTGGAGATCCTTAGTTGGCGTAGAAGTCGCCATATTCCTGCTCAGCGTAGTGTTCCTCCTCGTAGTCTGGCTAGGACAATAGCCAGGGACGAAACCAATATGAGTACATTTGAATGTACTCGCAAACTACCCCAACATGAGTATGCACCAGTTTTATTTTAGTTGACAACTTTTCTTATTTAAAACATCTCTATATCTTTATTGAAAAAGGTAAGAAGAGTTTTATAACTATTTTTAAAGAAGTCACCGTTTTCATCTGTTTTTCCAAAACTTCTCCTTTTCCCCGACCATAGCCCGTCATGGTCCACTTTCATCCCACCACCTCATACCGATCCGTTGGTATAGGTGTAGGAAACATTCTCCACTCCATTTTTCTTTAAAAACTCAAAGCCTTTTTAAAACTTGCACAAGGTCTTAGGACAGTCTCCCAATTGTCCATATCCGAGGACTCGGCTATTCGAATAGTTTTAAACACTCTGCAGAGGTAGCACGCTTTTAACCCACATCCATCCGGCAACTCATCGTGTCTGCCACGTCTCGCCATACCAGGGGTATGCGAAGTAAGCCGCCGGCCATAGCCTCTTATTTGCTCATGCTAGTATAGGATCCTTCCCATATGACACTTTCCATCGACACCCAGTCCGGTTTCCCGTCAGAAACCCTAAGTGTGAGGACTCATAGTTTTGTCCGGCGGTTTATGGTGGAACCTTCTATCCTCCCCACCAACTTGTGTGAGGACCCGGGTCAGGGGGTAGATCCTCGGACCATCCCCTCATGCATAACGGAGTCATCTCCTTCGATGAGGTATCCCATACTAATAAGAGCAAACTACATGACTACGCCCTTTCCCATATGTGGTAAATGTGGTCGCACAGGGTAGGATTGGTTTCCATAGTACTAGGACACTGTGCATTTTTCATAAACATCACCATTTTTCCACTTTTCCACTCCAACACCGACATCTCGGTATTTCATAAACTCATAAGAAATTTCAAAGGAGTTTTGAATAAACAACATTGTTTTCCCATCCTAAAGTTTTATATAAACTACTACATAGGGTGGCAAAATAATATCCATATATTTTTGAAAGGGGTTTTGTAAATCCTGCTTTGAGAGTAAACATGTTATGAAAGTAGATGCATATGTTGGTAGTGCAAGCTCAGAGAATAGCTTGCCTTGCTTGGCAAAGTGATCTTGCTCTTGTTCTTCAAATTCAGCAAACTCTCCTTCCTCGATATATCCGACAACGTTCTCGTCTAATTAACAAACAAACAATGCAAACAATCACTAAGCTATACAAGCAATCATCTCAACATAACCATCATCAACATCACAATTAGCTACTGCACACATCAAACCACACAATTTGATTTTCAAACAAAATTGATTTAAACACTTTTTAATTACTTCTAAATTATGGCAGAACTAGTTATTCATGTTTAATTCCACAACTTGAGTTCTGTTGGTCACAAAAATACAAACTAAAATTCTATGGAAATCCACTGATGTGTAGAATACAACCCAATTTGAATTGGATCATTTGGAGTTACCAAACTCCCTACACATTGGATTGAATCCAGTAGCTTAATAATCAAGTTTTAGCTACCATTTAAATTCTATTGTTCCAAAAATTAAACCCTTTTAGGGCTAACTAAACATGGCTATATGTGAGCTAACAAAATTGGTCCTAACTCATTTGGATCAACCAATAAACATATTTGTCTGTTTTAGTCCAGAAGGGTTTATCTTAAAGTCAACAATTCATACTACTTAATTAATTCTACCAAAATTAGGGGAGCTAACACAAGGCAGTACTAAGCTAGCAAAATTGGTTTGGAATTATTTGGACTAACAGAGCATCAGAAACAAACAAGTTTAGAATTTAAACCTTCTGTAGCATTTTCAATAATACTTTTTACTCATTTAATTAAATGACATGAGACCAATTGTGTTGGTTAAACAATTTTATAAGCTTTCCAGAACAGTTGAGTTTGATTTATTTGGATTCCTAAATCTCGAGATATTGAATTTCAAAGTTGGATCCAGTACTGATTATTCAGAGAAGTTTGAAATTCGAAAATTCCCTCCTCTGGATAATGTTGAAAAGGCTGACTAGTGGGGCCTACACGTCAGCGACACAGTGCGTGGTTGGAAAATAATAAAATCCTGACGAGCGGGGCCCGCCCGTCAGTCTCTCTCTCTCTTTCACTTAACCGAAGCGGTACGCAATCGTTGGATTAAGATCCAACGGCTCACGTTAGCCCACGTCGTCGACGAACTCCGGTGACCTAAAACGGGCGGCGCCGAAGCTCCGGCGACGGCGAGGTGGACGGAAAACTCACCTAGAGGGCACGGCAGATGGAGGCGATGACGTGAATCGACGGCGGAGGCTCGGGTAAGGTTGTAGCGCGAGCTGTGCTTGCTGGGACGGAGTGTAGCGGTGACGGCGTGGTCTGCAACTTCCACGGCCACGGGCACGAGCTCCGGCGATGATCCCACGGCGAATCTGGACACAATCCAGAGGGAAAAAGGGTGCGGTGAGTGCGGTGAAGCAGAGAGAAGCTAGTGCAGGCCAGAGAGGGAAGAATGGGAGGGTGTGGTGTTGCGGCGATGATCGACCTTGACGGCGGCGACGGGTGCGGCAGTGCACGGCCCTCTGGCGGTGCACAGACCAAATTGGAGCGAGGGAGAGATCGAGGGAGGGGTGTGGAGTTTCAGTGAGGTCTCGGGGTGGCTTTATAGGCTCGGGGCGGTCCATGGTGGTCGAGGTCCACGGCGGCGACCATGGCGCGTCTACGGCGACCAATTCCTCGGCTACGCGGCGAGGGTGCAGAGGCTCGTGGCGGCTTGGTGCTTAACGGGGTCCGGACACGTTCTAGAAGCGTCTAGAGGAGCTGTGCGTGTCGAGGCGCAGAGGGCTGGGCCAATTTGGTCGGCGACGCCGCGGATGCCACGGCGAGGCATCGGGGCAGAGGGCGGCGTAATGGCGCGGGGAGGGGCTCGAGTGTTCTTTCCTGCACGCAGAGACAGCAGAGGCACCGGGCGCGCGCGCAGGGGGGGCCTGGGCGGCTCGGAAACGGCGACGCGCAGCATGGCGACACGGCGGCACGTCGGGGCGAGGGAGAGAGGTAGGGGATGACGTTTTTGCAGAAAACCCCCTGCCTCCTCTCTGCCTCTTTTTTTATTTCTGTTTTAGTCCTTCTGTTAAATCCAGAAGGTTTTCTAGGATTTAATTAGTGCATTTAAACATTTTAGAAAAATTTGCAAAAATTTGTGGGGCCTTCCCATAATGTACAGAAGCTCCACAAAAATTGGCATAAAATAATAAAATGTTTTGAAACATTTTCTTTTATAGTACTTTGTTTATGTTATTTGAATTTATTTCAATTTGTTTTTATTTTAGAATTTCAAAACTAGTTCAAAAATAATATTTGAGAGGGGAAAGTGGTAGGAACAAAATGGGGAGTGTTTACATTACAACTCCACTGACTTTGGTTTGAAATTAATTGGGTTTGTCACTTGAAGATTTTTATGTGACAACTTGTCACTTTTATTTTTCTTGTTTTGATTTTATATTTTGTTTTCTTTCTTTCTTACTAGTGTTCACTAGAGCAAACACTCACACAAACAGCAAGAACAACATCTCAAGTAACAAAAGCAATTAACATACAATAAACAACAAAAGTTTTTGTTGGCTCTCATTTTTGGAATATAATCCTGATAATAATTTTGGGATGTTACAGAAGTCCCCCTCCAATCCGAGTTGGAGGTGGGGGAGGTTTCCTCCCCCCTTCCTTCTAGGGTGAGGCGGTTTGGGGGAGGAGTCCAACTCCTCCACCCAATCCGAGTTGGGGTGGGGGAGGGTCTCCTCCCCCTCCTTCCTTGTGAGGTTTGGCAGGTTTGGGAGGGAGGAGTCCTACTCCTCCTCCCAATCCGAGTTGGGGAAGGGGAGGGACTCCTCCCTCCCTTCCTTGGTCGGCCGGCCCAAAGGGGAAGGGCTTGGCCCCTTCCCCAAGTCCCTCCACTCCTTGGCCTCCTTTATAAGCAGCCCCAAGCCCCTAGGGTTTGACACAGAAGACAAGAAACACAAGTTTGCCTCCGTGCAAGTTCTCTCTCTTTGTAGATCTCATGTGTTGAGAATTAGACGTCTCTAATCTTCTCATATAGATCTAATCTAGTTGATTAGATCTACCACCTAAACTACGCCGCAAGGCTGACTCTCTTCACCACGTGCTAGTAGCTAGGCGGTGAACGCACGGGGTGGGTTGACACGATGTATGTGTGGATACCGCTAGAGCGGGACTTGCGCAAGTAAGTTCCTTGGACAACGGAGCAACTTCATCAAGGTCTACATCCACGATGACGTACGGCAACAATCTCACCTCCCGGCGTGGACGTGAGATTCTTCATCAGGCTTCACCGACATCTACTTCGACAAACACAAAATCTTCCGCAAGCGTGTTTGTAAGTATTCTGGATCATCGCATTATGGGGTGCAACGTACCTTCATAGAATAGATCTTGGCGGTAAGGTTACGGATAAATTTTAAAGTTTTCCCCGCAACCCAATAGACTATAGTTTTGCAAAATGCTTTCCAATATATTTTTAGTTTCAACTATAGTTTTACTCATAAAAGCACCTCCAGCAGCAGAATCAAGTATGTTTCTAGACATGTAGTTTAAACCATTGTAGAAAGAGTGTAATATGGTCCATTCATTAACCCCATGTGAAGGACAAGTTCGAAGCATAAGTTTAATCCTATCCCAAGCCATAGCAACATGTTCATTTTCATTTTGCCTAAAAGAAAGGATGTTGTTTCTATTTTGCAAAATTTTAACAGGAGGATAGTATTTCTTAATAAAAGCTTCTTTAAGATCATCCCATGAATTAATACTACCGGATGGCAATGAATGCAACCATTCTTTAGCTTTCCCTCTAAGTGAAAAAGGAAATAGCTTCAATTTTAGGATATCACTTTCAACATTCTTAAACTTTTGCATGTCACATATTTCAACAAAATCATGAA
Organism: Poa pratensis; assembly: GCA_947311845.1. Taxonomy (NCBI): domain Eukaryota; kingdom Viridiplantae; phylum Streptophyta; class Magnoliopsida; order Poales; family Poaceae; genus Poa; species Poa pratensis. Next base: position 99,524,736 of record CAMZMU010000020.1, read on the forward strand.
GATGCATTGAGGCATCCTCCATAGCACTACCACCAAATTGTTCCCTAGTTATCAAGTTCAACAAACTAGGACTTACTTCATAGCTATCAGCTTTAATCTCAGGTGTGGCAATAGCTTTAGAGATGAATTGATCATTAGGAGTGTTTGTGTAGTCACACAATTTAGTTCTTTCCCCATTTTAGCAAGTTTTTTTGTATTTTTTAATTTTATATGCAAAACTGAAAATAAAATGAGTCTCACAAATGCAAACCGAATTACAAATGCAAGACAATGACAAAACAAATAATTTTGCTTTGAAGGTAAAGATGGATAAGATGATGCTCACGTACGTAGGTGCAACCTCCCCAATCTTAGGTGTTAGCACAAGTTGGTGATGTTGACTTTGTTGTGATCTCCTTGGATAAACCTTCGCAGCTATGATTCCCCGGCAACGGCGCCAGAAAACAGTCTTGATGGCCCTTGAAGAGGTTGATCTTCAGCGCCAGAAAACAAGCTTGATGCCCAATGAACAGTCTTGATCTCCGGTGCGTAGTTTACCTGCGTCAAAAGTAAATGGGTTAGGTTGAGACTCCAAGTGCAGAGTGTGTAGTAAGTGGAAGACGTGTTTTCCCCACGAGGGTGACTCGAGGGTTTAATATCGAACTCTCAGAAAATCAGTAGTGAAAGATTTATCTTCCTATCCTTCTTTTGGTCACCTACAAAACAAGGTTAATTGTTTTGGTCCTCAACCTCACCTGTGGTTGTCAAGCACAAGGTGTATGAATGATATCAAGATAAATATGCAATGCAAACAAGAAATAAATACGCAATGGTGGTGGATGAATGTGCAAGGATGATGATTACAATGATAAATGATATTTTTGGGTTTTTTATGATGAATGCAAGATGAAAAAGTTTTTTTTATTTTCGGATTTAATAATGGCAGAAAATGGCAAAGTGGTAAAATTGGTTGGAAAGGTGTTTCTTATGATTAAAAATGGACCGGGGTTCATGGTTTCACAAATGCACTCTCTCTTTTAATGGTGTGGCAGACAATGGACACATAGAGTTGACATATGAGATCGCAACACAAAGTTTGATATCAAGTTACTAATTATATGGGCATCACGTCCTAACATAGAGATCTTTTGGTTATTAATCTCACTTATACTCCAACAAGATGCGAACTAAATCATAACACCTTAGTAATTAAGATAACTCAGAGTATAGCTTTAAGTATCATGACATGAAGTGAAAATAAGAACACGCTAGATCTAGCTCTAGTCACGGGAAAAAGCTTGGTCACCCTCAACCCTTGTAGCATGGTATTTTTATTTATCCCTAGTGAGGCAACAAAGTAAGGTAAAACACCCAAGTGGATCGCGATATTTCAGTTGTCAACTTACTGCACTCACCACCCCCGTTACTCCAACTAATGCACACATCACCCCACACACGCCCTCATAAACATGCTTGATCATAACAAGTAGATAAGAACGGGGTACATAATATGCATCTATATTCATAACTGAAACAAACATTTGCAATCTCAACATATATTAACTCACAAAAAGATCCACCACATAGGAATTACATATATGACCGTAATCATGTTCAGCAGCTCATACGGTACTAATTAGTGAAGCTCAAAGAGAGGAGAGATACATAAGTTACTTCCACAAACCCATAGTCCAGAGGTGGACTACTCCCTCTTCATGGTGGAGATGGTGGAGATGTCGATGGAGAAGAGGGAGACCACGCCGGCAGCGCCCCGCCGGAGTTTTCCCCCTCCAATCTGCAGCTCCAGATCTTCATTTTCGTGTTTTTGTGATATGGCGGCGCTTGTTTTCGAGAACGCCGTGGGACTTCTTTGATAGGCATTTTTAGGTCAAGACGAAGGCGGTGGAGAAAAGATCGACGGCTGCGGGCCTCGAGGCCAAGTTGGTGGGCCCCACGCGGCCAGGTACAGTGGCCGCGTGGGCCACCCCCTTTTGGCCCTCCGGTCTCCGTTTGCTTGATTCCTTCGCTCCTACGTCTTCCTCCTTCCAAAATAATGACGCCTGTATTTTTCCAGATTTTTAAGACGTTGTTTAGGTCCCTGGAACATAAAAGGAAAGAAATAGGGTTTTCTAGCTACGCATGGTTAATTCCATAAAAATAGGAAACAATTATTTTATTTCCTAAAATCATTAAATAACAGTGGTATAACCCTTATATGATGCAAATATGATTGGAATATGAGTGATATAGTGCAAAGTTCATGTATGCATTTTACATGCATCAGGTAGTAATTAAGATCCAGCTAAACTTACCCACGTGTGCTTCTAATAGACCTGCCTATAAGAGATGCACAAACCCAACCCTAGAACCTTCACAGTGAACACATCCTACTTGATAATTTATAGGTTAGGATCAAAACAAACACCAAAACAAAGAACGTAAACAATTTCGTTTTCCATTCTTTTGTGTGAGATGCACACGTATGCGAGTGCGAGACATCAGGAATGCTTGGTATATTGGGTCAACACATCAGTTTCGTGCATACACTGCTTAACATAGGCGCAAAACTATTTACAGTTCAGTCACGCAATGCCGAATAGCAAGATGTTAAGTCTCCACATCACAGACATGGAAAGGCAGTGCATGTGATTTAGGAACTTCTGAACCTTACACTGCCGCATCCCCTTGTAAAGAGTATGAGACGTACTGTAATGCTGTTACATGTGGCGTATGTCGTATTAAGCCAAGAGAGTGGTGATAGGATCGTATTGCCAAAACAGCTCGCCGCCGCCCCCGCAGCCGCCGCCGCCTAGCTCCGCCCAGTCGGCCCCCCCTTCTTCCAAGCCTAGCCCTCCCTCCCCCGCCTCCCCCACCCACCACCGGCCCCTGCCGGCGGCGACCGCTCCAGCCCCGTCACCCACCGTTTCCCTTCGCCCCCACCAGGTTCTCCCACCCCCGCCGGCCACGTTACCGGCCGGATTCACCCCACCGTGGTGCTGCTCCCCCAGGAGGTGCCCGAGACCCAGCTCGAGGTGGTGCCCGGGCCTGCGTCTCCGCTGGTGATGCGGGTAGGTCCCGATTTTCACGGATTTGTGCGGATGGGAAGATGAACATGAAGAACACGCGAAGAACGATGAACACAAAAAGGGGAAATCAAACACACAAGGGTAAATAGCAAGTAGTAACCCGGCAAGAATCGACTGGTAAGAAATCCCCGAGGGCAGCCCCCAATCCTCCTCTCCCAAGCACACCTTACTCTTAGGATTATTTGTCCAATTGGTCAATCCAACCAACCCAATCTACACTCTAAGAGGGAAGATTAGCAAGTAATCGCAACTACAAGCGGAGCCTTGGTATCCACGCAGGGATCTTCTCCTCAAGAGGAGGCCTTGGTTCATCTCCACATGTGGAGGTCTTGATTCATCTCCATAGGAGGAAAGAGACACTTTGAGAAGAAGGAGCAAGGCTCTACTTTAGTTCCCAAATCATAGTCTAACCCTAGATCTAGTCCAAGGGGTACTTTAAATAGTCTAGACAACTAGGAGGACGAACGGATAAGGTTTGGTGGCCGAACTAACGAATCTGCTCCCGCACTGGCGGTAGTACCGCTGGCTTAGCCGGTGCTACCGCTGGCGCGGGCATGCGCTGCTTCCTCCCACGCGCCCGGTACCTCCTGGTACCGCTCCTCGTACCGCTGGCGGTACCGGAACAAGCTGCCGAAGGCCCGATTCGGCGGTAGCGCGGAGCGGCAGCTGCTGGTGCCGCTGGCGTGGGCTTGGTCCATCCCACGCTCCCGGTACCGGGCGGTGTTGCTGCTGGTACCGCTGGCGTGGTCCTGGTTCTCGTTGACTGGGCCAGGGGCAGTAGTACCGCTTGACCCAGCGGTAGTACCGCCGCCTGGGAAGTTTTTCTCCATCTTCTCTTCTTCTTGACTCGATTCTTGTCCAACTTTGACGCTACCTTGGCCATCTTCCAAGGGGTCATCAGGGCCACCATAGCTGAGCACACACAATGTATCAGAATGAAGTAGCAAACCATTCAAGGGAGTGTTAAGGTCACATATAGATAGGAGTGAATTCACCTTAGCATGTATAGCTTTGACCCTTGCTCTTGTCATTGGGCCACTTGGTGTAGACGCCGTAGGTGGGCTACATCATCTCCCCCCTTTGGAAAAGAGTCGTCCTCGACTCTTGGTCCTCTTCATCGCTTGATGTCCCATAGTATGGCGAGAGGTCGGCGACGTTGAAGGTGTCATGGACCAAGTGTTTGGAGTTGGAGATGTCGATCTTGTAGGCATTGTCGTTGATGCGCTTGATAACCTTGAAAGGTCCATCTCCACGAGGGTGAAGCTTGGACTTCCTTGCATCCGGAAAGCGATCTTTGCGAAGGTGTAGCCACACAAGATCTCCTTCTTCAAATATCATGGCGCGCTTGTGTTTGTTCATCTTCGTAGCATGGTCTTTGTTGTGCTTCTCGAGAGTAGTTCTTGTTTCCTCATGGAGCTTCTTCATGTAAGCGGCTCGCTTGTCGAAGTCCATGTTAACTTGTTCACGGAGTGGAAGTGGTAGCATGTCGAGCGCGGTGTAGGGGTTGGAGCCATAGACGACCTCGAAGGGTGTTTTCTTGTTAGTGCTCGATTGTAGGCGAACTCGGCGTGTGGGATGCACTCTTCCCAATTCTTCAAGTTAGGCTTGATCAACACACGAAGGAGTGTAGATAGGCTTCGGTTCACCACTTCGGTTTGGCCATCGGTTTGAGGGTGGTATGCGGTGGAGAATAGTTGCTTGATTCCCATCTTGGCCATCAAAGTCTTCCAAAAATAGCTCACGAACTTGACGTCACGATCCGACACAATGGTCTTGGCACTCCATGAAGACGGACGATTTCCCTGAAAAACAAAGTAGCAATGTGTGAAGCATCGTCGCTCTTGTTGCAAGGTATAAAGTGTGCCATTTTAGAGAAGCGATCAATGACGACAAAGATGGAATCCTTGTTTGTTTTAGTGCGTGGGAGTCCTAAGACAAAATCCATAGCTATATCGGACCATGGGTGATGTGGAATAGGCAATGGTGTGTATAACCCATGAGAGTTTAGAGTAGACTTAGCTTTGAGACATGTAGAACATCGTCGAACTAGGCGTTCCACATCACGCTTCATTCTAGGCCAATAGTAGTTGGTGGCGAGCATGGCGTAGGTCTTGTCGCGTCCAAAGTGACCCATGAGTGTTCCTCCATGAGATTCCTTCAAAAGGACCAAACGAAGCGAAGACTCGGGTATACATAGTTTGTTAGCCTTAAACAAGAAACCTTTGTGCAAATAGAAATCACCAATTCCTTTGTGCTCCGAACATTGAGCGAAAATGTCTCCAAAGAAAGCATCGGTAGCATACAACTCTTTAATCTCATCCAAACCCAAACACTAATGTCAAGACGTGTAAGTAGGTTGGCCTTGCGGGATAGAGCATCCGCGACCACATTGTCTTTACCTTTCTTGTATTTGATTACAAAAGTGAAAGACTCAATGAACTCAACCCACTTAGCATGTCTTTTGTTCAAATTTGTTTGACTTTTCAAATATTTCAAGGATTCATGGTCGGAATGAATGACAAATTCCTTAGGACGAAGGTAATGTTGCCACACATCCAAAACACGAACCAAAGCAAATAACTCTTTGTCATAAATGGGGTAATTCAAGCGAGCTCCATCTAGTTTCTCACTATGGTATGCGATGGGTCTACCATTTTGCATAAGCACTCCACCAATGCCCAATCCACTTGCATCGCATTCAATCTCAAATGTCTTAGAGAAATCCGGAAGGGCAAGGAGTGGTGCTTCGGTTAATAACCGTTTGAGCTCATTGAAAGCAAAATCATGTGCATTGCCCCAAATGAAAGGTACATTCTTCTTTGTAAGTTCATGGAGGGGGCAAGCAATTGTGGAAAAATCCTTGATGAAACGGCGGTAAAATCCGGCAAAACCAAGAAAACGTCTCAACTCCTCAAGTGATGTCGGAAAAGGCCAAGTCCGAATTGCTTGTATCTTTGCTTCATCGACTTCGACTCCATCCGAAGAAACAACAAAACCCAAGAAAACAAGTTTGTTGGTGGCAAAAGTGCACTTAGAAAGATTTGCATAAAGCTTTTCATTGCGAAGAACCAACAAAACTTGAGCAACATGAGAAGTGTGCTCTTCCAAAGACTTGCTATAGATAAGGATGTCGTCAAAGTATACCACAACAAATTTGCCAATAAAGGACGCAAAACATGATTCATGAGACGCATAAAGTAGAAGGTGCATTGGAAAGACCAAATGGCATGACGAGCCACTCATAAAGACCAAGCTTAGTTTTAAATGCGGTCTTCCATTCATCACCTTCACACATGCGTATTTGGTGATATCCACTTTTAAGATCAATTTTGGAGAATATAGCGGAACCACAAAGCTCATCGAGCATATCATCAAGGCGAGGGATAGGATGGCGATACCGAACGGTATGGCGTTGATGGGGCGACAATCCATGCAAAGGCGAAGAGTGTTGTCGTGCTTGGGTACCAAGATGACGGGCACGGCACACGGACTCAAGCTCTCGCGGATGTGTCCCATGGCAAGAAGTTCTTGTATTTGCCGCTCGATCTCCTTTGTTTCTTCGGGGTTGGTGCGGTAAGGAGCGCGGTTTGGTAGCGGTGCGCCGGGAACAAGGTCGATGCGGTGCTCGATTCCGCGTAGAGGAGGTAGTCCCGGGGCACATCTTGAGGGAAACATCTTCAAAGTCCTTCAAAAGAGACAACAAAGAAGGAGGAAGGTTTGTGAAAGTGTTAGTCATAGAAACTTCACCCTTGCATATGAGCACATAGTGAGGGTGGATGGGTTTTCTCTCAACTCCCTCATCTCTCTCTTTGTGGCAAATAGTGTAAGTTTTGTGGGAACTCTCTTTGAAGTGTCACACTCATTTGGCTTGTGGCTCTCACTCACTTTATGGTGGGTCTCTCGCTCACCACTCATCTCACTAGACGAACGATCTTGTTGTGCCCTTGCAATGGTCTTGGCGTTGTCGGCGATGACTTGACTTGGTGTCATGGGACGAAGGACGAAGGTCTTGTCGTTGTTCTTGAAGCTATAGTAGTTTGTTCGTCCATCATGCATAGCACCCTTGTCAAATTGCCATGGACGCCCAAGGAGTAAGTGACAAACGTTCATAGGCACAACATCACAATCAACCGTATCTTCATAGGCTCCAATCTTGAAGGACACTTGCACCATGTGTTGAATCTTGACGGCTCCGGTATCACTCAACCATTGCACATGGTAAGGATGTGGGTGCTTCTTGAACTTCAAGTTGAGCTTATCACAAAGTTCTTTGCTCGCTAGGTTGTGGCAACTTCCACCATCTATGATGACCTTGATGGACTTTCCATTGACTCCCGCTCTAGTGTGAAACAAGTTGCATCTTTGGTCTTCTTCTACTTGAACATTGGTGGTTAAAGCTCTTGCCACAACCAAGGAAGGGTCTTTGTTGTCGCCATCACAATATATCTCATTTCTTCTTCTTGAGCACTTTGCATTGTGGCGACCTTGTTCAAAGCATTGTACTCATCTTCACTCATAGATTCATACTCTCCCATGTCATTGATGATCATGACCTTCTTGTTGGTGCACTCAAAAGATTTGTGCCCTTGTCCGCCGCACTTGTACATTGCAAAGTCTTGTGCCGGACGAAGATCCTTGAGGCGCCTTGGAAGGGAGGTACTTTCTTGAAAGGTTGAGGCGCTTGAGGTGTCGATGTAGAGACTCTTGGAGGACCTCGAGTGTTCGCTTGAGGAAGAGCTTGTGAAGGTGTAGGAGTTGACGAAGAAGGCTTGTTGGCGTAGAATGCCTTTGTCTTGAGGTATTTGAGCTCTTCAAGCACGTGGCGCTCGGCCTTGGAAGCTTGATGTACTAGCTCAACCAAAGAGGCATATGGTTGGAACTCCACGATCTTCTTGATGGGATAGTTGAGGCCATTCATGAAACGAGCCATGGATTGCTCTTCGTACTCGTTGACATTGGCTCTCATCATGGAGATTTCCATTTCCTTGTAGTACTCGTCAACCGACTTCAAACCTTGCTTCAACTCTTGCAACTTCTTGTATAAGTCTCTAGTGTAATGGCTTGGCACGAAGCGCTTGTACATGGTTTCTTTCATTTCAACCCAAGTGTCAATTGGTTGTTGGTGGTTAGCGACGCGAGCATCTTGTAGTTGTTCCCACCACAAGAGGCATACTCTTCAAACTCCATCGAGGCTAAGGCAACCTTCTTTTGTCGGAGAAGCGTTGCACACGGAAGATCTTGTCAACCTTGAGTACCCATGAGAAGTAAGCTTCCGGATCACTTGTGCCGTAGAACTTGGGTATGTCAAAGCGGACGTTGGTCAAGTCATCATAGTCGTCACGTGGCCACCACGTGGGAATGCACGTCCACGTCTCCTTCGGTTGAGTCCATCACCATTGTGTTGGCTTGACTCGTTATCACTTGACTCGGAACGTTGGTGTTGGTGACGATCATGAGGAAGCTCTTGACGAGGCGCATGTTGAGGAGGTAGCTCTTGTTGAGGAACGGGTTGCTCGACATTGTTCGCATTGTCATGGTTTTGATGACGTGGCCTTGGAGGATGACGGGGTGACGTCCTTGTTCACCAAAGTCATTCGCACCCGGAACGCCATTGTCATTAGCCAATGGGTCATGACGATCACGTCGTGGCGGTGGTGGTGATGGTATGCGTGCGCGACGATCATCATTTTGGTGAGGTTGTTCTTGATGCGCATTGGCATTGTTCGCGTGAAGATCATGTGGTTGTTCAACGATAGGAGGAGGTCGTTCATGGGCGTCGCTCCTTGAATCATGTTGACGTTCTTGTCGAGGTTCATGACGTCCATGATGTGCTTGTGTCGACCTTGAGGTGCTTCTTGTACGGCTTGAGCGTGAAGGAGCTCGTTGTCGCGCAAGGTTGTTGATAGCTTCGGTCATCCGCTCCATGTTCGCATTGATTGCGTTGAAGTTGGCATCATGAGTTTGGAGACGGCGCTCGTAGCGGCCTAAGCCATCACGAACAAGGTGTCGAAGACCGACGAACTCGGATTGTGTGACATAGCCATGATCACCGCGAACTCCACCATGGATTTCCTCATCCGAGCTTGAGCTTCCGTTTGTACTTCCCCTAAACATTTTCTCAAGAACAAGTGAGATGTGGTAAGGAAAACCAAGACAAACTATATCCCAAGTATAATGTGGCTTGAGAGGAGAGTATCCGGTTCTAACACCCAACACACACACTTATGAGGATAGGAAGGTATGAAGTGGCAAACGAAACAAGCAAACCCGCCGACAAGTATATTGTCAAAGGTAGAGAAAATCCACAATGATCAAATTACCAAAGAAACTCCAACCACAAATGATGAAGAAACACACACAAAAGCGAATGATGGGGTTGGGCGACCAAAGGGCGAGCACTCGAAGATAGACAACCTAACGAAGACTACGTGCTCAAATGTCACCCAACACAAGAAGGACGCTAGCTCAATTGCTTTTTGTGGGCAACGGATTTGCACAAGAGTTAACACTCACACTCACTTTGGCGGTCTTAGCTTTGTCGCAACCTACAAGAGATGAACTTGGCACCACTTGATTCTTTTCTTTTCTCTCTTTTTTTTTTTGATTTTTGCTTTTTGATGATGATTCCTTCTCTTTTGCTAGTGCCAAGCTCTCTAACGATACACACTCGCCAATACTTGAAGACAAACACTCAACACGTGCAATGCCTCGCAATATCACCGAGCTAGTCCAATAGGTTAAGTTGCGCGAAAGGAAGAAGGGCTCACAACGGAAATGATGGTGGGGGAATGTCGAGTCCTTGGTGGCGTCGTCGCTTGGCGTTGAAGATCGCTGCGGAAGCTTGTCGATGTCGTAGACGTGGGACACCAGAAGGACTCAAACAACAAAGGAGAATTGCCAAAACGAACCGAGGAAAAGAAAAATTTCTGAAAAATTTGGCCCTGGCGGTAGTACCGCTTAAGCCGGCGGTAGTACCGCTGTCTTTTCTGCTCGAATTTTGTGCGATTTTGGGCTCCAAAACTTCCTCGAATCCGTGGGAAATGGCAAAATTGAGGCTAGGGAACGCAAACAAAGGTGGAGGGGGTCCTAAAGCAACAGATCCATGGACAAAAACTACCAAAAACGCAACGAATCGACAGATCGGCTCGAATCAAGGCAAGGCTATTTTTGGTGGAAATTTTCGAATTTCTCAAAAACGAAGAAAAATTTGGTGGATTTTGGTGGAAACACAAAACAAATCCGTGTCAACCTAGAGCTCTGATACCATATGATGCGGGTAGGTCCCGATTTTCACGGATTTGTGCGGAGGGAAGATGAACACGAAGAACACGCGAAGAACGATGAACACAAAAGGGGAAATCAAACACACAAGGGTAAATAGCAAGTAGCAACCCGGCAAGAATCGACTGGTAACAAATCCCCGAGGGCAGCCCCCAATCCTCCTCTCCCAAGCACACCTTACTCTTAGGATTGTTTGTCCAATTGGTCAATCCAACCAACCCAATCTACACTCTAAGAGGGAAGATTAGCAAGTAATCGCAACTACAAGCGGAGCCTTGGTATCCACGCAGGGATCTTCTCCTCAAGAGGAGGCCTTGGTTCATCTCCACATGTGGAGGTCTTGATTCATCTCCATAGGAGGAAAGAGACACTTTGAGAAGAAGGAGCAAGGCTCTACTTTAGTTCCCAAATCATAGTCTAACCCTAGATCTAGTCCAAGGGGTACTTTAAATAGTCTAGACAACTAGGAGGACGAACGGATAAGGTTTGGTGGCCGAACTAACGAATCTGCTCCCGCACTGGCGGTAGTACCGCTGGCTTAGCCGGTGCTACCGCTGGCGCGGGCATGCGCTGCTTCCTCCCACGCGCCCGGTACCTCCTGGTACCGCTCCTCGTACCGCTGGCGGTACCGGAACAAGCTGCCGAAGGCCCGATTCGGCGGTAGCGCGGAGCGGCAGCTGCTGGTGCCGCTGGCGTGGGCTTGGTCCATCCCACGCTCCCGGTACCGGGCGGTGTTGCTGCTGGTACCGCTGGCGTGGTCCTGGTTCTCGTTGACTGGGCCAGGGGCAGTAGTACCGCTTGACCCAGCGGTAGTACCGCCGCCTGGGAAGTTTTTCTCCATCTTCTCTTCTTCTTGACTCGATTCTTGTCCAACTTTGATGCTACCTTGGCCATCTTCCAAGGGGTCATCAGGGCCACCATAGCTGAGCACACACAATGTATCGGAATGAAGTAGCAAACCATTCAAGGGAGTGTTAAGGTCACATATAGATAGGAGTGAATTCACCTTAGCATGTATAGCTTTGACCCTTGCTCTTGTCATTGGGCCACTTGGTGTAGACCCGTAGGATGGGCTACATCAGCTGGCTCCGGTGGCCTTGGACCAGCCTGCGCTTGGGGAGGATCTGCCGATTGCTGCTGTGCAGGAGGTGGAGGGAGACTCGTTGGGTTGGAAGGAGGTTCGCAACAAGCGTGGCACGCAGCCGCAGCTGAAGCTGCCCTCCCCGTCTCCTCCTCGAGGGGTGAAGATCGTGCCATGGCTTTCCGGCGCAGGGTGCGGGGCCGGCGCTTCCGCTGCCTGGCGCGTGGCTATCGGGTAGCTGAGTGCCACGGCCAGATTCGGTTCCTTGCTTGTCACCGCTCCGGCCACCGGGAGCGGGATTGCGAGCAGCACCCTCAACCCACTCAAGCTCCCCGCTGCCTCGAGTCGCCTGCAGCAGGTCCGTGTAGACCTCTGGATCGTTCTTGCGCCTCGGTTGCTGCGCCCCTTCCTGAGCGACGTCACAGACCATCCATGAGGCTGCTGGTTTGTTTGCTACTCTTGGCGCGATGAAGTCCTTCTTAGAGGAGCATGCCACAGGTTTGCGGGCCGAGATGCGTGGTTTGGTCGAGCCACAACTTCATGAGTTGGTCGCGACCCAGAGCAAGGTGGCAGAGTCCATGCAGGGCTTGCTGATGCATCTTCGGAGCTTGGTGGAGCGGGCAGAGGTGGCTTTGGAGAAGCTTTCCGTGGCGCCGGCTGTCGTACAGGTGACTCCAACATCACCTGTGAGTGTTGGGGGCATTGTTGGATGTGCAAACGCCGTGGTCGAGCTCTTTGGTTGCTACTCTCCCAGAGTTGCGACCAATTCGGCGTCGGGGCTGGCCCTTTCCACCTCCACGCCATTGGCTGTCATGGACTGTGGTTCTCTGGAGATGCAGGTGCCAATGTTGCAGGACCTTGGGGTGAACAGTGTTGTGCCTTTGGCATTGGAGCAGCTGAGGGGTACTGATGCCCCTAGCCCGGAGGAGAAGATCAAGAATGTCATGGCTCAGTTTGATGTGGATGTGCCGCAGGAGAAGACCTCGCCTTCTTTGGTGGGGGGATTCTTCCGAGAGCTTGCCGACATGGCGTTGGGCTTGCCCAAGGACAAGCAGGCTTGGGTTGATGATCCCTCTTTGACTGCCCGAAGAAGCATCCGATTGGACAAGAAGAACAAGTACTATGAGATTCCAACAGCCAAGCGCGCCGAGTTTAGGCGGGCGGAGGCTTTTGGGGAAACTCTCGACCTCAAGTGCAAAGGGAAAGCCACTGAAGAGGTCATCAATGAGAAGATGCAGTTCTATTTGAAGATGTATGACAAGCAGCGCACACCAAAGGTGATGGAGGATGTTCGAGCCTTAGTGGAGACCAATGCTTGATCTCTTCAGTTGGGAAGGTGCACAACGGTGCATCTCTAGTGGCGAGAGTTCGTGTGTGCCTAGGGAGGTTTTCTTAGTTGGGTACGAGGTGTGGCTTGTTAGATTGGGTCTAGGTGCCCTTGTTTCAGGCTCAGATGATGTCCCCTGAGTTGGAGTGTGGCCAGTTTAATTTAATCGCGCAATGTATGGTTTTTGGGTCCGGTTCCCCTTATTACCTGGACCAATTCTTTCTTCTAATAATGCAATGGCAGAGCTCCTGCCGGTTACGGTCAAAAATTAAGAGACAAGTATGCAAGATAAATGAGATCTACAGAAATGCAATTCGGATCTGCGTAGAGCAACGTAAAGAAGCTTGACCACTACGATGGAGCTTAGTTGCTGGTAATAACTTGATTTAGTCTCTTTACAGCAACCTTGTTAGGAATTTTTCAAACTTGTCTGATATTTGATGGCCACTAAAGACCGATTTAAATCAAGCGATTTATTTCAAAGATAGCACATAAGACTAGGCATAGTGGGCGTATCATGATACTACCATTCATTACCAAAAAAAATCTTACTGCGTGTCCCCTACCAGAGATGGAAACTTTTCTTAATTTTTTTCTTATTTTCTAAAAAATCTTAGTGGAGTTTTTTTTAACAAAAGTGCATTTTCATATGTAGATTATTGCCCGGGTACAGTGCTAGCTAGTAGCTACTCCCTTTTTGATCCTAAAAGAATGTCGCTACTGAACCTATGAACTTGTGCCTCATACATATATTTCTCCCGACACTAAATTAGGATCAGATTGAGTATTTAACTAAATTTTAAAACTAGGAAGTTTGATATTTTTTAATATATCGGGCAATTTTGATCTACTATGAATGTACTGCTTCATTTATGATGATGTGTCTTAGTCCTCTACTTGAGCTCAAGCAAACAAACTGTCCAAGCACTGCAAGTCATGCAAAAAAGTGAACACTGGAACAAGGTAAACAATTTGAGTTTTGAACAGATATAACTGTCCAACTAACCGAAAACAAAGTGTCCTCTTGCTCGAAAGAAATTGTTTCGCTCTTTCCCTCTTGAGATTCCCTAACTCCCAGCCCCTCTGTTGCTTTGTCTTCCTCGCTCATCTGTCTGTTGGCCTTATGCAACTCCTGTTGTAATTATAAAGCCTTCGTGCTCCTTCGGATAATATTATGAGCGAGATTTGTTTGCCAAAAGCAGTATACAATGTAAAAAACAAAAAGACCAACCAAGACTGGTCCTTGGTGACATATTTTTATGTTTACATAGAAGAAATGCTCTTGAGCGAGGATTTCATAAATTTTCTTCAATGTAAACATTTTTTTTTTAGACGGAAGGCTGGAGCAGAGCCCAACTTTAAATTAATAAAGCCATCCGGCCAAGTTCCAAACAACACACATGAAACACAATCAGTGGTCACAAGGGACCCAATGTAGCACTAGGTAGCACGCAGGCTACATAAATGTACTCTCACCCAAGAGAGTCGATAACAAGAGACAGACAACAACACCATTGAAAGGAAGGATAAATCAAACATGGCGGTCCCTAGTAGTGTTGTGAAGCTCGTGGATGCGGCGAATCGCAAGCTCCACCGCGCCCCGGCCCTGCCTCCTAACCACTGGCTTCCACACCTGCATATACATAGCGAGTTTGTAAAGACAGTCAGCCGGCTGGGAGGGGAGCACCCCTTCCATCGCTAATTTGTTCCTTATGTTCCACAGAGTCCACAACAGGGAGGCACAGCAAATCCATAACACTCTACGGTCCTGGCCCCTATAGCCCTGGAGAAGTCTAAACATCTCTGCGAAACACGAGGGGTTCCAAGTGTAGAGCAACAGTTCCCTAACTGCGCTCCAAAGGAACTTGGCTAAAGCGCAACCAAAAAAGATGTGGTTTGTGTCCTCGAACTGCCCGCACAAAGCGCAAAGGCCATTCGAAGGACCTCTCCTCCGGACGATGTTGTCACAGGAAGGCAACCGCTTTCGGGCTAGTTGCCAGAGGAAAACCCTAATCTTGAGAGGAATAGCGATACCCCAAATCTCTCGGAAATGCTTCCGAGGCGTACCTAGACACAGTTTGCTATACAGGGATTTCACTGAGAATTTCCGAGACGGTTCAAGGTGCCAAGAAAAGGAATCCTGGCCCTCAGACAGCTGTGTGTCCCCGACAATCCTCAGTAGCTCCTGCCATTCCGCGATCTCGGGTTGCCCAAGCGTTCGACGGAAGGGAATTACCCAATCCCCAGACGGGAAGGCTCCGGCAACGGAGATCCCTGGCTGAGTGGCTATAAGGAAGAGGTTGGGGAAGCGGGACCTGAGCGGCCCCGTCCCTACCCACCAATCGAGCCAAAATCTCGTCGAACGACCGTTATTGACCCCGTGCTTGGCCCCCAAACCAATGAGGTCCTTAACTTTCTAGAGAGAGTTCCAGAATTGGGAACCCGGGCCGTGTGAGTCGACCAACAGGTCTTTGTGTCGTAGGTACTTATTGCGAATGATGTCGGCCCAGAGCCCCTGCTCACCGCACATCAGCTTCCAAACCCACTTCACCATAAGGCAAATGTTCATGAGTCTGGAGTCCATAATCCCAAGGCCCCCCATGGCCTTCGGTTGGCAAACCGCCGACCACCGAACCCAGTGGTACTTGCGCTTTTTCCCACATTCCCAGAAGAAACGGGATCTGTGTTTGTCAAGCGTCGTGTGTACTCCCTCTCCCAAGAGGCACACTCCCATCGCGTGGAGGGGAAGGTTTGACATACACGCATCGGTAAGCGTGAGCCTAGCCGCCGAGGACATGAGTTTCCCCATCCACGGGTCTGCACGTTTACCGACTCGACTCGTCAGGGGACCCCAGTCCCTTGCACAGAGAGCTTGATCGCTCACCGGCAGGCCGAGATAGGTAAAGGGGAATGACCCCCACTTGCAGTTGAACATGTTGGCAATCCGCAACTGTTCTTCTGCATCGACCCCCAAGACCAACACCTCACTCTTGTGGAAGTTGATCCTCAGCCCGGACAGGTTCTCAAAGCACATAAGAATGAACTTGAGATTGGCAATTGCCAGGTCCTCGGGCTGGATCATGATGATCATGTCATCTGCGTATTGGAGATGCGACACCCCCCCAGGGATGAGGTGGGGGATCAGCCCATGAATATGCCCAGCCGCACTAGCTGAGTCAAGGATAGCCGCCAATGCCTCGACGACATAGTCGAAAAGGATTGGCGAGAGGGGATCCCCCTGGCGAACTCCTCGGCCGTTCCGGAAGAAGTTGCCCATTTCACCATTAATGGTGATTGCCGTCTGGCCACCCGACACCAGGCTCATGGCCCTATGAACCCAGCCGGGGTCGAAGCCTGCCCAGAGAAGAACCTTCCGGAGGAAGCACCAGTTCACCCGGTCATAGGCTTTCTCGAAGTCTAGTTTCAGGAAAACTCCCCTGAGCTTCCTGGACTTCGTTTCGTGCACAATCTCACTAAGAGATACCACGCCCTCATGTATATGCCTCCCCTTTATGAACGCAGACTGGGTCCTGCTGATCGTCCGGTGGGCAATCGGGGCCAGGCGGATAGCATAGGCCTTGGCCACAAACTTAAAGACAACATTAATAAGCGCAATCGGCCTAAACTGTCTAATGTCCTCCGCCCCGTGGACTTTGGGGATGAGGGTAAGAACCCCAAAGTTCAGACGCGCGATGTCAACCCTCCCTAGGGCAAAATCGTTCGCGATGGCTAGGATGAAAGGCCGCACCAAGGTCCAGAATCGCTTGAAAAAGCAGACTGGAAGTCCATCCGGATCCGGTGCAGTATCCACCTTCATGCTGGCCAGGACCTCATCCATCTCATGCTCCGAGAAAGAGAGCATAAGACCGTCGTTCTCCTCCTCTGAGACACGAGGGCGTGTGTCCCAAAGGGAGGGGGCAAGGGTGAACATGGAGTCCTCCCCAGGCGCCCCCATCAACGCACGGTAGAAGTCATAGATGTGTGCCTCGATGTAAACTTCAGGTTGCTTCCCTGTTCTTCATGTAAGCACCATGGTTTTTAAACAAAGACGGTCTTGTACGAGTAAACTAATGTTAACCAAGGGTTCGGGTTTCAGATTACCCGGAATCTATAGTATCATGAGCAGTGAAAATTATTCTGAATCGTGCTTATTTATCCTGGGCCAGTCAAATCATACCGGACAAGAATGATTAATCGCGCTAAATAGAGTTGTAGAGGCTAGTGGTCGTGACTTATTGTGTGTATCCTAGTAATTAAGAACTAGGTGAACTAGCCCATGTGCGACTGACATATGTGTGCCTATATGAGGACGGCAAAACCCAGAGATCCCAACACATTCAAACTTCACAGCTATCACATTTCCTGACGAACTCCATGTTCATCTTGATTTTTTTTTCATTACATTATGTTAGATGCACATGGGCGTGCGAGACATCGGGATCGTGCGTTTAACCAGCATAGCCATCACCTCTATACTATTCCGTTGAAGGAGGCAGGCAAACGCCGCTGATCAACTATAGATGATACAGAGCTGTTCTAGTTGAGAAGCACTATTAGATTCCACTTTACGCCATCAATCAGTCCGGACACTTCACACTTGTCGCATGGTGACCTCGGCTGGACGCTTCTTCGGAACCTGCTGACGCTAACAATGTCGCTGTGGTTGTCATGTTTGATAGTCCAGTCCATGTGGATCGAACGCCACTGTCGGCTTTCCAGCCGCATCTAGAGCGAGTCCACCTTGGAAGTAATACATATTACAACTGCATCAGTTGCACTGAATAAGAATACAACAAAATAATCACACTTGCTAGCTTGGGGCAAATATTGTTTCATGGACATTGGACTACTAGACAGAGTGATCAAAGATCTAGACACCTAAAATACGCAAACCAGTAAATTCTCCAGAAAGAACCAACAACAATGCCTGGGTGCACATATGAACTTCAGGTCAGCATACCGGGAATTGCGATAAACAAACAGAGGCACCTAACAATAACATGGATGGGATCGGTTCGGGTCAGCAGCGCCTGATCTACATCAGAGTTTTCATCCGGGGCGGATCTAGATGGTCTGGAATTTTTGACAAAATGGACCACTTCAACTAGTGTATTGTCAAAAAAGACCACCTCCTAAAAAAATTGTCAAAAAGGACCACCTGCACCGTGGCGGCAGACGTGCCAAGCGACACGTGTCACCTGCCGCCACCGACGGAGGCGGCGCAGCCTGCCGCCATGGGTCGAGGCGGCCTCCTCACCAGAACGGAAACTGCTTGCGTTGGAACGGAGTTGTGGGTCCAGCCGGCACGCGTCAAGGCGGCACCCTCCGTGCCGTGTGCTGCACTGATTCCTTCCTGCGTGGGATTCCGAGCCGCACTGGTTCCTGCATGGCGCCGACTGCATGGTTGCTTTGTGCAGTATTTATATTGATTGATGCTCTCGTGATGGTCTCAAGAGGCAGGTCAGCATGCACCTCCTCAATTTGATTTGGTGCGTCTACAATCTACACAAAAATAATTCAAATCAAAATAAAGTGTATATAAAAAATATGTGCGTTAACGAGTAGGTTCCATTTATGTGCTCGATTTTTAGTTTCGTTAACTGTAATTTAGAATTCGTCTTAAAAAGTTTCAAAAGGATATTTTTTGTAGCAGTCGGTTGACAATTTGAAATATCCTTTTACAAGCAAATACATCCGATGTTTCGCACAATTTTTATTTTGTAATATTTCTATTTCGGAGGTCATATACCACTCGTGTACTGAGCTATGTACACCTTTATAGTGCGACTAGATTGCATGAAACGGAAAAATTATAACATGAAAGTTGTGCGATACGTCGAGATGAACCTGTTCGTACAAGGATATTTTAAACCGTCAACCGAACGCTGCAAATTTGACAAAATACATGTAAAAAAAATCTAGACATCAGTTCCAATTTGAGAAATTACAGTTAACGAAACTAAAAATCGAGCACAGAAATAGAACCTACTCGTTGACGCACATATTTTTTATATACACTTTATTTTGATTTGAATTATTTTTGTGTAGATTGTAGACGCACCAAATCAAATTGAGGAGGTGCATGCTGACCTGCCTCTTGAGACCATCACAAGAGCATCAATCAATATAAATACTGTACAAAGCAACCATGTAGTCGGCGCCATGCAGGAACCAGTGCGGCTCGGAATCCCACGCAGGAAGGAATCAGTGCAGCACACGGCACGAAGGGTGCCCGCTGGACCCACAGCTCCGTTCCAACGCAAGCAGTTTCCGTTCTGGTGAGGAGGCCGCCTCGACCCATGGCGGCAGGCTGCGCCGCCTCCGTCGGTGGCGGCAGGTGACACGTGTCGCTTGGCACGCCTGCCGCCACGGTGCAGGTGGTCCTTTTTGACAATTTTTTTGGGAGGTGGTCTTTTTTGACAATACACTAGTTGAAGTGGTCCATTTTGTCAAAAATTCGATGGTCTACGCCAAGAAACTTCGAAGGCCGGTAGGATTCAGCTAATCCTTGGACGGAAACAACCTCGTACCTCAAATCTCAACGGTGGACGACTGCGTGAGAGGGGCTGAGTAAAGATGAGCGGTGTCTCGAGGAGGAAGATCGAGAACGGCGATGGCGGCGACGCCCGAGAGACTGGGGGAGGCGTTGCCGGGAGGGTGGCGCTGAGGTAGGGCCAGGCGGCTGTTGTATGGCACTTTCAGTACTCCCTCAGTACACAAAAGAATGTCTCAACATATCTCAAATGTGTATGTATCTAGATATCCTTGTGTGGACGGAGGGAGTACATAAACTTGCCGAGAATCTACGATTTGGTCATGAATTTGCAGAACATAAAAAATTAGGTCAGGAAGTTGCCAGCGCGCATTTTGGCCTCGCCGTAGTTTACTGATGTGGTCTTTTGCAAATCACTATTTAAGTTTTCATTCACCACGTAAGCACTACAAAAAGTTTTTGTTCACCAAATAAGTACCGTAATTTGTCTTCCAACGGCGGAGCGCAGTGAAAATTACTGCGAAACATACTTAATTTTCCTGAGCTAGTCATGACAAACCGGACAAGAACGATTAATCGCGCCAAACACAGTGTAGAGGCTAGTGGCCGTGAGTTATTGTGTGTATCCCTTACGACGTGTAGTAATTAAGAACTAGCTGAACTCATCCATGTACGACTAATATGTGTGCCTATAAGAGGACGGCAAAAGCCAGAACTCCCAATAGATTCAGACTTCACCGATCTCGCATTTCCTGACCAACTCCATATTCATCTCTGAGTCATCGGCTGCGCTCAAAACAAGTATGAATAGGATATTTTCTTATGCATTTCTTTATGTCAGATGTACATGAGCGTGCGAGACATCGGGATTGTGACTTGAGCCAAGACAACCGCGACGTGTATACTGTTCCGTTGAAAGAGGCAGGCCAGCGCTGCTAATCAACTACAGATGAAATGGAGTTGTTCTTTTTTTTTTTTTTTTTTGCGGGAAAGGGAGGTTGAAATTAAAACACCATTCTTACAGAAAAGCCCAGAAGCAAAGTAAAAATTACAGATAAGCCCAACTGAGCTCCGACTCCGCCGGCGACGGACAAGACGAGTCGATGGCGCGCCGCGTCGCTGTTGCTCCTCTGCTGACCTTGATTCAGAAGCAATCCCCCTGCTAGCGGGAAGTCTTCGAACAACGGCTCCGAAGAGCCTGCACCTTGGCCCGCAGACGGCGTCGTGGTGCTTCGATTCAACCACACCTTCTTCAACCTCCAACTCCAGGCCCGCCACCACCACCGACCTGGACAGGGGACAAGGGCCTCACCCGATCCGAAGAGCGCGGAGACCCGGGAAGGCGAGCGCTCCACCGCCGTGCTCCGAAGAACGCCGACAGCCGAGGAGGAGAGCACCGCCGCAAAACGCCACGCCGCCAGCATCGCCATCCCCACGACACCACCGGCCGGCCTTCTAGTGGATCTAGCTATATACAAGCCGGATCCGGGGATTCCCCACCCTCCCGCTGCCGGAGCAGCGCCGGAGAGGGAGGGATCCCGCGGATCCCGGCAAGCGAGCTGACCGACCGAAGAACTCCCAAAAATCGCCTCTCCTTGGTTACTGTAGCGAAGGAAAGGGACGGTCAAGGTTCCGTCTTTAAAAAATGGAGTTGTTCTAATCACGAAGAATTTCTAGATCCAATTTTACGCCATCAATCAGTCGACCCTCTTGTCGCATGGTGGCCTCGGTTGGACGCTACTTTGGAGTTTGGAGCCTGCTGAAATGAAGAATGTCAACGGTGTTGTCATGTTTGATATGCGGTCCATCTGGATATAACCCCACGGGGCTGGTCTGGTGCATCTAAAAAAAAGTCAGGTGTACCGGGTGCACCAATTGCTTCGGTGCACCAGATACTTTCCCCATTTTGGACTCGAGTTTGATCAAGAGTTCAAAAAAATTAGACTTTCTAGTCCAGGACAGTGCGGAAGTAAGTTCGGACAGATTGGGCCATGGCTCGCTCAGCCCAGCAGGGGAAAAACTAAGCCTATGAATTGATAAAGTCCATCCCAGTATGAGGCTATCAAGCTAACCATCTAAGGGTCCATTTGGTTCTACTTCTAAAACCTGCTTCTGCTTTTGAAAAGTAGAAAGCCAAGTAGCCAACCAAAGGGGTTGAAAACCGTAGCAGATTATTGGAAGCGAGCAGATTCTGGTAGTGCAATTTTCACAGCAGGTATGTCCCTGCTTTTACTGCTGTGCGTTTAGAATTAACGTGGAAATTTACCCACTATGCCACCAGTAAGTGGCATACCGGTTCGATTCTTTTCTATCCTACAATCCTACCCGTAGTCCCGTACGACCCTGCTGGTGCTGGTCGTCTTCTTTACTGCGTCGCGTTGGCCGTTGTGTCGCGCCGCCGCCGTTAGTTGGTAATCCGTTTCGGCTTGCCTCTGGGCTCTGGCCGCGTCCTGCCTCCAAGCAGCAAGTCGACTCTGCCTGGTGCCCATGGTCGCTGGAGAGGAGCCAGATGCTATGTAAAATCTTGGACGTGCGGCGAGAGTTTTACATCCCATAGATCGATCCATTGATGAAAACTTTCTTGCCGGCATACACTTGTACGCACCAATCCGATTTCCACCGTATCAAATTAACTATAACTTGAGACAATCGCTTTAATTGCAAACTTGTTAGCTACGTACGCACCTTGCCGGTCCATGGGTCCGTACCTCTCAAATCTCACAATCTGCAATATTGTCACGCCCGTAAGAATTGAGAGGAAAAGAAGCTAGCTAGCCAAATAGAGGCGGAGATTGTTGTTTGTGGATCGAGTAGGATATGTGACATTATTGGTATATTCATATCATGGATGTCCAGCGAGGCAGAGCTCCGGCAAGGCGTGACGGTGCTCCGGCGGGGTGGTCTGGCGCGGCGTGACGTTCCGGTGAGATTTTGGAACATTCCGGGGACCCGCTAGATTTTAGCCAAATCCGTCAATGCTCCGGCGATGTCCGACCAACTCCGGCGAGATGGTCCGGCGAGCAGCAGCAGTTCGGCGAACTCAGGCAAGATTCCGACCAATTTCGGCGATACTCCGGCGACATCCGACCAACTCTGACTAGGTGGCTGCGGCTAGGCAAACTCTAGCGAGGAAGATGATGCACACAAAATCTACTGTTTCACCACTGTTTTAGTTTCAGCCAAACAACTTTCAGCTTTGCTATAGTTCTGAACTCACAGCATCATTCCGCTGAACTTAAAATTTGGCAATAACTTTCTTGAGTTATCCTAAATATCAGTAGCATCGAAATGTTCGTGCCTCCTAATTCCAAGATAAATTAGAGAAAAATCAAAACGTCTTAAATAAGATCAAAAGTTGGGGTTTTTCCTTTTTAAAAATAAACCATTATATTGTAGTATAATTTTTTTTATTTGTGCTTCATTGTCTCTATGGTGTTTGCACATTATAAAGTATACAGTATCCACGTACAATTCTATGATCCTCAGACAACGGGTTCAATATTTCACTGATCCCCCCTAATTTTACACTGGATCAAATCTGATGAATTGAATGCACCTGCTGTGGCCAATTAGTGCACGCTGGTAATCTCTTGTACAGAAGACGTGCCTATATGAAAACAGCGGACTCACTTGCTCACTTACTTCAAGTTCTTATGGTGAAGTGGGTGCAGGCAATTGTTTGTTGGATTACATGCATGACTAGGTGTGTGAGGTGTCAGGAGTACTTCTTGTTACGTTGGGGCAATGGAGCCTACTTTTCTGTACATTACTCGGTGCAGGGCTAGCATCTAAGCTTGTTGACTGTTTGATTCACTCAGTACTGCTCTCGAAGGTCGTTCTGTGCCAACATGAATTGCGTGTAAATTGATCGAATGTATCTGAAGCCGTGCAGTGTGAGATTTGAGCACGTTAAATGGAAAGCATTCAGAACCAACCGTTGCTTGGGTGGCTAGGAGTGTTGTTCCATCCCGAGAAAATGAACGATCGAATTGTTTGATGTCTTCCATTACTTTTTAGGTTTAATCATTACATCTGGCTTTTGCATAGCTAACACTAGTAGAAAACGCCTCATCCATTTTCTCCTTTTGTCCCGGCCATATTACAAACCGCGACTATTGCGCCATTGGTCCCGGTTCGAACGGGCGGGGCGCCCGTGGGCATTGGTCCCGGGTCGGTTGGACCTTTGGTCCCGGTTCGTGTTACCAACCGGGACCAAAGGGTCACCACATGCAGCACATGCGCCGGCAGCGGTGGGTCCCCCGGCCAGAGCACCTTTGGTCTCGGTTCGTGTTACGAACCGGGACCGAAGAGTCTCCCTTGCTATATCATCTTCCACCCCGAGCTCCATCTCATTTTTGAGCTCGAGTTCATCACCATTTTCTCCTCCATTTTCTCTCTCTCTCTCACTCAACTTAATCCCATTTTTTTGCACCATTTGTGAGGATTGAAGGCACCCCATCTATTCAAAGGTTAACAACATCATTCTTTCCTCCGGCGTTGCAACTTTAGCTCATTTCATTGCTAGTTTAGCTCATTTCATATTTATTGTGCTAGCTAGGTGTTTGATGAAATGCCCAAGCTAGAGAGTTCAGTTTTTATGTGCATTTTGAGCTCAAATTAATTTATTATTTGTGGATTTTAGTGTCGTCCCGTCCTCACCGCCGTCGATAGCCCGCGTCGTCCCGTCACCGGCACCACTTCGGTGAGCCTCTTTTTTATCTTTTATTTTTAAAACAATTATTTAAATGCATAGTTATTTCTTGTATAATTTCTTCTGCTTTTTTATATGTATAGTGTCATGGTTTTGATATCCGTCCCCGTCGGCCCTCGTCCGGTCTATGATTCGGATGTGGTATATTTTCATAACTATTTGTTTCGTTTCGTGTTTATCACAATCATGCCGACCAACTTGACATGGATAAATTTTTATCTAGGAGGTAGTTGAACCGGAAATTCCAACCGACCCTATTGTCGAGTTTTTTTAAAAAGAAAACGACGAAAAGAGAAGATCTTCGTCTCCAATGCCTAGAAGAGAAGATGGTATTGGACTTGAAGATTGCCGACATCGTTGATGCTCACAGGGTCGAGCTTGCCGACGTCGTCGCTGTCGTGGTGGTATCGCGGCAGATGCCATAGGTATGGCTAAGATGTGGGGCCGATGGACGCTGGGGGATCCGGGGAGGGTTTGCGCGCTAAGGAGCACGCACGGATGAACACACAGAACCTCAAACACACCGATCTACCCAGGTTCGGGGCCCTCGTGAGGAGGTAAAACCCCTACTCCTGCATGTCTCTCTCTCTATATCTCGGTGTCTCACAAGTACAAGATGCTCCTCGAGCTGTATGATCCAACAATGGTGAAGTGGTGAAGTGCTCAAGGAAGAAGATGAAGTGGCGGGGGGGATCTCTCTCTGGGCATCGTCCCTCACGCAGGAGGGGGTGATGCCCTATTTAAAGGCTAACCGAGTTACGGTATTGCCCCCTCTGCGCACTGTAGCCATGCCACTGATGTGTCATGATGTCACTCCTGTCAGGGACAGGACATGGCCTGCCCATCCCCTGCAGCCAACGGTAGAGCTAGAATGTCGCTAATTTTTTTTAATAATACATTTTTTAATTAAATTCGAAAAATATTACGCAAAATAACGAAATTTCAAAAATAATACGGCCTCGGCCAGGGCTGGGCCGATTAGAGCCTGTCGGCCAGAGCTGGGCCGATAAGGCCTTATCGGCTCTGTTAAGCCGACAAGGTCGCATGGTGGGCCAGGCCTGCGTCCGACAGGCCGTCACGCGTTACTAATCGGCCAAATTTTAGCCGACAGGCCTGTCGGCCAGTACTGGGCCGATAGGGTGCTGGATAAGGCCAATCCTGGCCACATCTTCTTCCTCGCGTCCTCTCTCTCCTTTTCTTCTTCCTCTCGAAAACCAGCAGCTCCTTGCTGCGTTTCAGCGGCGATCTGTCCATCCAGCCACCAAATCTTCCTCCTAGAAATGTTAGAGAGTTAAGGCAGCTCAGATATACAGATGGGTTAGGTTTTTGTTTGGTTGGAGCAATGATGGAGTTTAGGTGGAGGTTCGTGTAGGGTGGTGGTGGTGCAGCGTGGTGGTGGTGGTGCAGTGGTGTTGCTGGTGGTGCAGCGGTGGTGGTGACGGTGCTGGTCCATTGAATCGGCACGCTTCAAGGGTATGCGTTTATCTGGCTAATTAGGGTTTACTGTTGCGCTAGTAATATTAAGTATATAGTTGTTCCCGGTTATAACAGTTAATTGGTGTCACATTTTTAGGTTGTTGAGATGAGTAATTTAGTGAAATGTTTGTTTTACTATGGTCCTGGCGAAGTTGTGGTAAATGAGCATGGAGCTGATTTGGGTGAGTTTCGATGGTCAGAGTTGGAACTGAGTGACCCAGAAACATGGTCTATAAGTCAGCTGAAAGATTGGTTGGCAGCGTGTTTAGGGCTTAATCCTCAAACAGACACTGTCGGTGTGCATGCACTGTGGACGAAGACAAGGTCCCCGGTGTTTTTTTATTTGAGGCCGATAGAGCGGACCTCTCAGATGGTGCGATGGTTGCAAGGCTGCGAAAGCAGGGGATGTACCCCTATCGCGTTACTGATACCTGTCGCGAAGGAGGTGATTCCGCCTGAAGGCGAGGGAGGTCACGATCCTGGCCAGAGTAGTCAGGAGATGCAATTTTCTGGACATGATTATAATCAGGGAGATGTTGGAGGTGGTGGTTATGAATCTGGCCAAAATAGTCAGGCAGAGCAGATGGAAGAGGAGATGTTGGAGGTGGTAGTTATGAATCTGGCCAAAATAGTCAGGCAGAGCATATGGAAGAGGGAGATGAAGATGGTGCTGAGGCAGCTGCAGACGATGTATTCCAACAAATGATGGAAGAGGAAGACGAAGATGGTGGTAGTGCTTATGGGCATGATTCCGACGAGTCGGATGACGAACATGTGGTGCCAAATCCTGCGTCATGGAGTCATGATTTCTCGTCGTCAATGACAGTGAACGATGGTCATGATTCTGCCTGGGAATACCATCAGAACCAGGTTGCTGCGGGTGCTCTATATACCGACAAGCAACATTTGCAAGACGCAATCATTAAGTGGGCAATGTCGACTTGCAAGACATTCAAAACCAAGGTGTCGAGTAAAAAATATCTGACAATGGAATGTGAGGTAGCAGGGTGTCCTGGAAGGGTGCACGGTTATCGTCCTCACTTCGGCATAAACTGGAAAGTGAGCGACGTAGTACAGCACACATGTAGAATTGAAAGTATTCCTCAAGATCATCGTAACATTTCGTCGACGCTTATAGCTCGGTTGCTGTACTCAGAAATAGTACAGGGCAAAGCTATGGAAGCGAAGGCTATTCAGCATAAGGTGTTCACCAGGTTCAAGTACAAAATATCTTATGGCAAAGCTTGGAGGGCTAAGCAGATGGCACTTGAGAAAAGATTCGGATCGTTCCTAGACTCATATGACTCAGTTGTTCGGCTCCTCCACACATTGCAGGCCCGTAATCCAGGCACATATGTTGACGTCAAACACTTTTGGATGGAAGAGTTTCCAAACGTAAAGGTGCTGCATCGTGTGTTCTTCTCTTTCGGTGTATGCATAGAAGCTTTCACTCACTGTCGACCAGTTATCTGTGTTGATGGTACATTTCTTACTGGGAAGTATAGGGGACAGATCTTGACTGCCATTGGTCAGGATGGCAACAATCAGATCGTGCCACTTGCATTTGCTTTTGTGGAGAGCGAGAACACTGAAAGTTGGACTTGGTTCTTCAGGCAGCTTAAAATAGCAGTAGTAAAAGATAAGCCGAACGTGTGCATCCTTCATGACCGCCATGCTGGTATACTGAACGCCGTCAAGGCACTCACAAACCCTGTGGCCGCGGAAGAAACGCCATGGCTAGACCTGCAGAGTCGTTGGTGCATGCGCCATTTGGGGGCCAATTTTTTCTCACAGTTCCGAGATAAGGCTTTGATGAATCTATTCAAAAAACTATGCAAGCAGAACCAATTCTGGAAATACACATTCATACGTGGTAAGCTTGATGACTTCACTAACCAGCATGTTAGGCAGAGGAGAGCTGCACGAAATGTTGCAGTAGCAGCACATGTGCAACTTGTGGCGCAACAGCTAGCAACCGGACCTCCACCAGCTGAGGATGTACCTGTTGGGCTTTGTGACTTGCCAGGATTTGATCCGCCTGGTGTTAGGAGAAAGACTGGGAGGTTGATTAAAAACTTTCAGCAGTGGATAGAGCACGAGCCTCTTGAGAGGTGGTCTTTGCTGCACGACACTTATGGAGCCAGGTACGGTGTTATGACTACCAACCTGGCTGAAACATACAACTTTGTTCTGAGAGGAAATAGGGCATTGCCACTTACAGCCATTGTGGAGGGTATTTTTGAGGGCACAGTCAAGTACTTCAGAGAAAGACGCCAGAAAGCTCACTTGCATATCGTAAACAACCCGAACACACCTTTTTGTGAGAAGATTACGGAGTACATGGATAGGAAGATGGCAAAAGCTCGTACTCATGCTGTGCAGGCCATAGGAAATCAAGAAAGGAGGTTCGAGGTACGCTTACCTTCTGACAAATTTGGTTGCGGAAATCAGCTCAGAACGCATGAGGTGAGAATTGGAAATGAAGCCCGACCAACATGTGACTGCACATGCAATAAACCAAAATTGCTTCACCTGCCCTGCTCCCATGTATTGGCTGCGTGTGGGCAACTCGGACTGTCAGCCAGCTCGTTCGTTTCACCATATTATTTTAACGAGTCTGTTCTTAATACCTGGACCGGTGAAATGGTGGGATTTCGAGCTGTGGGTAATTTCAACACGGTTGACCCTAATGAAAGGCAGTACATCCCCGACCCAAGGCTACTGCGTCCGGTAGAGGTAGACGACCGTGCAAGCGTATCAGAAATGGTATGGATGAATCTGAAGCCGGAGGCCCAACAGTGCAATGTTTCTTGTGCAATGATTTTGGTCACAGGGACACTGGTTGTACCAAATTCCCACCTACGAATGCTGCTCCGGCAACTAGAGCAGCTGCTCCACGTGGGCGAGGCAGGCGAGGACCAAGAGGAAGGGGAAGAAACTAGGATATGTTTTAAATTTGGACTGTGCTTTTATTTGTAATAAATGTGGATCAATGTTTTAAATTTGGACTATGTTTTTATCTGTAATATGTGTGGATCAGTGTTTTAAATTTAGAGTTTAATTTCATCTGTAATTAGTCTCCATCTGTGTTTTAAATTTAGACGATTTTATCTATAATTTGTATGCATTTTTGTTTAAAAAGGAGGGGGAGTGGAGGGAAAAACGGAGGAAGCAGTAGGCCTTATCGGCCCAGCTAAGGACGACAGCACCCTATCGGCCCAGTCTTGGCCGATATGGCCTAGTCGGCTTAGCCCTGGCCGATAAGCTTCTCTGACACGCGCGGGCGTCGGCCGAAGGCCTTATCGGCCCAGCTCTGGCCGACAGGCTCTAATCGGCCCAGCCCTGGCCGAGGCCGTATTATTTTTGAAATTTCGTTATTTTGCGTAATATTTTTCGAATTTAATTAAAAAAATGTATTATTAAAAAAAAATTAGCTAGAATGTCCCCTCTGACAGGGACAAGACGTGGCCTGCCCGCACCTGTCTCGTAGCCTCTTCCCCGCCCCATAGAACCCGCACACGCCTCTGTCAGGCTCCGTGCCAGACGCTCCATGTCAGGCGGGAAGTGACTGGAGCATTGACTGCTCGCCGACACTTAAGCACTCAGCCTCGGTCACTCCGACATGGTTATGTCGGACTCCTCTTCCGTGATTACCCCTTCCTGCACATGGGACAAACATGATCATACCGACATATACATGTCGGCCAGTATACCGCGGACCATATGTGTCGGTCTGTATACCTCGGACCACGTGTGTCGGTCTGTATACCTCGGACCACATATGTAGATTTGTCCCACCAAGATACCTCGGACCCCTCTGGGCCTGGCTATGTCGGTAAACACCGACAGTGTGTCTCGGACCCTCTTGGGTATTACAGCATAAGCCTTTCCTGTGACCCAGTCCATCCTTGGACATGCATTATACCATGCCTTGACCCTACCCGGGGGTAGCCCCCCGACATTAGTCCCCGAAGCTAGTGCGGTCCTACAGCCTCGGATGAAGGGCCACAACAGGTTTAAACAACTCGAACCTCCACAACCAAATCCGACACAACTGCGTCGGTCCATTCATAACTTCCGCGACGATACCTCCCATGATTTCCGATATTGACATGCATGCCGGTTTTTCCGACATACGCAACCTCTGTGAATATCTCCCGAGATATTGCCAGAGCACGTGGCAACGAATCTCCGCTCGGTGCCTCGGCTCTCGCGCACTGACAGGCGCGCCATTACATGCATGATTCCCACGTCATGCGGGTCCTACCAGCTGTCAACTCCGCAGAGCACTCAAGTATACTTTGACCGCATGCAACCCTTGATTTTCGCGCTGACCACCACGTGCGATCCCACCGCTAGCAGTTACCACTCAATAGCCCACGATGTGGCCCATCGTGCGGCCACAGTTACCTTAACCGCACGCACGCGGTGCAGTTAATCCCACGATCTCCTAGGAGATCGTGCGGGACGGTTCCACTAACCGAACGCCCTCCGCGCCTATAAATAGGCGCACGGCGATTTCATCTTCTTCCTCCTCGCATCTATCGATCTCTCCGCGCATGCTTCGCTCCTGCCGCCACCGCCCAGTGCGCCTCCGTGACCGCGCGACGCCGGAGGCCGCTCGCCGCCGACGACTGGAGATCTCGCTCCGCCGCCTAGCCCGCACCTTCGCCTCTTTGATTCTGGTAAGTTCTTCGCCTTTAGCTATGCCCGCGGGCACATTCAACCTCCTCGATGAACTAGTTCATCCTCTCCGACGAACTAGTTCACCCTCTCCGATGAACTTGCTTGAATATATAGATCTTTTTCTGATCCCCTTTGCTGCATTTCTTGTTAATCTTGCGCATATTCATTGCCATGCCCCGTAGATTCATATTCTAGATCCGACAATTATCTTCTATTTTTCACTTTCCGTAGATCTTCCCGCCCAGTACTTAACCGCCAAATTGTGTTTCCCGCCATTGCCTCTTTTCCCGCTTGCTACTCAAAACGCTCAGAATACTTCCCCGGTTTAATTTTTCCTCTCTGCAGAATCTTTTCCAAGATGTCATCTAGTAACACCTCGGACCCTGCCGACACACCCGCTGAGGTAGGAACTCGCGGTGGATGGGAGGGTTCGGACGTCACAACTTCCGAGATAGAGTGGTTGGTTCCGACTCGGCGCCTCCCCACCGAGGTCATATGCCGGATTCCGAAGAACGAGGCCGAACCAGATCCGGAGCCCGGGGAAAGGGTAGTCTTCGTCGCGCACTTTGAGCTCGGCCTCCCTACCAGCAAATTCTTCCGGGCTTTCCTCAACAAGTTCGGCCTTCAGCCTCACCATCTTCCCGCGAACGCCATTACCGCGTTGTCAGCATACGTCTCTTTCTCCGAGGGATACCTCGGACTTTGGCCCAGCGTCGAGCTCTGGGCGAAGTATTTTCAACTCCGGAAGCAGAGCATCCCGGACCCAGAGAAGAAGGGCGGCCCCAAGGAGATGACTCCGTGCGGAGCTGCCACCATTGTGCCTCGGAAAGGCTCCATCTTTCCCCATATCCCGTGTCTGGAGTCCTGCCGAAAGTGGGGAAGATCATTCTTCTACGTGAAGCGTCCGGAGCATGTTGACCTCATCAACTTGCCGGCATTTGTCCTCGGAGCTCCCACGCATCAACTCAACTGGTCATTGGATCCCAAGGAATCTAATGCCGAGATTAACCAGATCCACGAGATTCTCGCTCAACTCGCGAAAGATGGATGGATAGCGGATGACCTTCTGAGGACATTCATCACCCGCCGAGTTCTCCCTCTTCAGAGTCGAGCCCACAAAATATGCCATATGAGTGGCCAATATGATCCCACCCGGATCAGCACCCACGAGCTCAGCAAGCCCGGGGTGAAGAGGCGCATCAAGGCCATCGCCAAAACCGAGATGGATGATGAGTGGGAGTGGGGAATAGAGCCCCAAAACCGAGGTCGTCTCCCGGAGAAAGTAAGTACTTTAAAGTCTACAACCCTTGCGCTTTGCCTACCGACACAGAATTTGTTTCGGCATTGCTTTCGCTTTTGCAACATCCCGACCTGAACTCGCCCCCTTTGCAGAGATTCACTCGCCAAGCACATGAAGACGGGGCTGACCCTTCCGAGAAATGGGGCCCCGACTTGGACTCGGATGTTACCGAGGCTGATGACCCGGATGGCGAGGACCACATGCCGATTCCTGCGGCCACTGCCCCTGCCTCGGGTAAGACTCGAGTCCGAGCTTCCATCCGAGATTGGTCTGACGATGATGATGATGATTGCCAACTCCTAGACCCCATTGACGCTCGTCCCATCTCCTTTGCTCCCCCACAATCCTGGACACCAGCTGATCCCACTGGCCCGACTCCAAGCGCCACGGGCTCCCGAGGTGCATCGCGCAAGCGCTCCGGGACTGGTCCCTCCGAGACCGTGACCTCAACGACCTCGGACTCAGCAGCGCCAAAGCCGAAGCGCCAGAAGAGAGCGGGACAGAAGGTCCGAGGAAAGAAGCAGCCACCCATCACAAAAGGGTAAGCTATTCTTTGCTTGCTTTCTTTCTTGCTTTTACCGAGGTAACATTTTCACACACTAACTCCTTTTATCCCACTGCAGTGATGCTCTTCAAGTACCTCAGAGCGCATCCTCGATGCGCTCACCTCTTCCACCATCACCAGTATCTCGGCCATCCGAGACTGTGGTTGCTAGCCCAACCAGGGCAAGCCCCATCTCGGCACACAGAACTCCGGCCGGCACACCATCGCCGACACCTGGCGCCGCGCGAGGAGAAAATCAAAGCAATCCTGAGGTCCCGGTCCTCGACCGAGATGTTGGTTCTGGTGCTCCTAGCGCGGGTTCCGACACTCCGGTAGGACCGGATCAACCTCAACAACCCCCGCCTCAACAACAACAAGTACAACAACAGCAACCGCAACAACAGCCATCGCCGCAGCAGCAGCAGCAGCAGCAGCAGTCACCATCGCCATCGCCGCAACAACATCAGCAGCTGCAGCAACAGCCAGCACCATCACCGCTGCCTGCACCGAAGTCCTCACAGACTCAGCTGGTACCTCGGAAAACCACGCCGCCGCCGAAGTCGACATCACACCAGCTGGTTACCGGGAAAACGCCGGTAACCCTGGCTCTGGCCGTATCCCAGGCTCTCTATGCCTCGGTTACCCGAGGCTATACTGGCAGCTGGGAGACTTCTCGGCTGCGAACTCAAAGCGGGCACAGGCTGGGCTCGGAGGAGCATTACGACATGGACTGGAATTCCGCCGATGCTGGCGAGGTTTCCTGTAACCCGACGAACCGATATCCAGCTGGCCCCGGCGCGCTGGATCAGTCCATCTATGCCATGCAAGCTGTTGTTCTCAAGTGCAGCAAGATTGCATCGGTAATGTTCCTTCAACTTAGCCTTCTTTCCGTTAACAAACAGATAAC
This sequence comes from Poa pratensis, assembly GCA_947311845.1. NCBI lineage: Eukaryota > Viridiplantae > Streptophyta > Magnoliopsida > Poales > Poaceae > Poa > Poa pratensis. The sequence goes on from CAMZMU010000020.1 coordinate 99,557,607, forward strand.
AGACATATATCATCCCCAGTCCCTGAGATTCGGGTCGAGTAATTGATGCTCCACTAGTACAGAACGACACATCGGAAACGGGCCAAAAACCCCTTCGGCAACGGAGAAAGGGTCCGTGTCCCCGCCTCTGTCACTGATGTGAAGCCTCACAATGGCAACGGAGATTTTGATCGTTTGCAATAAGTTTAGCAATGGGCATAATATATAATCGTTGCCTTTAGTCTTTACATCAGATACGGAGATTAGTTTTTGACCGTTTGTAATGAGGGCTAAAGGAAACAACAAAAACCCGGTGACGCCTGCTGCGCCGTCGACGGAGCCCTGTGGTTCCTGCTTGACGGCCGCCGGTTCTTCACCTTCCTCTTCGCCCAGCTTCATTGCGTGGTCTTTTTCTACCTATTTAGTACTGCACAAAAGTCTTGCTCCTGGAGGCGCCGGCTTCAGTGGACCGTGTGGACGGAGCCCCGCTCCTACGTCTTCACGGCTGCCGCACAGTCTCCAGGTTTCCTCCTCCCCTAAAGGAGATGAAAAAAATCAAAATGTAAGCTCCTTCATCTCTATACACAAGACAGATGCTTCTTCATCGGCATTACAGAAAATATATAACTAATTACAACTAGAACATAGCCTAAACAATGCCTCATATATAGGTAGATTGGACACAAATTCCAGGGATGGAGCAAGCGAGCCAAGTAGGATGCACAAGATCGATGTGTATTTGTGCATATCACAAGGATCACTAGCGCCACCCCCGGATCACACGGTGTCATCTAATTTTAATCATCGGCATAACAGAAACAAAGCTAAAATCAGAGCAAATGCCTACTATAAACAGAGCAAATCTATGGATAAACAATTAGCTACTTACAACTAGAAAACAGCTAAAATCTATGTGTAAACAATGCCTACTAAAAACAGAGCAAATCTATGGATAAACAATTAGTTACTTACAACTATAGAAAACAGCTAAAATCTATGTGTAAACAATGCCTACTAAAAACAGAGCAAATTTATGGATAAACAATTAGCTACTTACAACTACTCCCTCCATATCAAATTATAAGTCGTACCACAACTTACCACACATGTATCTAGACATGTTTTAGTGCAAGATTCAACATGAATCTTGCACTAAAACATGTCTAGATACATGTGTGGTAAGTTGTGGTGCGACTTATAATTTGATACGGAGGGAGTAGAAAACAGTTAAAATCTATGTGTAAACAATGTCTACTAAAAACAGAGAAAATCTATGGATAAACAATTAGCTACTTACAACTAGAAAACAGCAAAAATCTATGTGTAAACAATGCCTACTAAAAACAGAGCAAATCTATGGATAAACAATTAGCTACTTACAACTAGAAAACAGCAAAAATCTATGTGTAAACAATGCCTACTAAAAACAGAGCAAATCTATGGATAAACAATTAGCCACTTACAACTAGAAAACAGCTTAAATCTATGTGTAAACAATGCCTACTAAAAACAGACCAAATCTATGGATAAACAATTAGCTACTTACAACAATAGAAAACAGCTAAAATCTATGTGTAAACAATGACTACTAAAAACAGAGCAAATCTATGGATAAACAATTAGCTACTTACAACTACTCCCTCCGTATCAAATTATAAGTCGCACCACAACTTACCACACATGTATCTAGACATGTTTTAGTGGAGTAGAAAACAGCTAAAATCTATGTGTAAACAATTCCTACTAAAAACAGAGCAAATCTATGGATAAACAATTAGCTACTTACAACTAGAAAACAGCAAAAATCTATGTGTAAACAATGCCTACTAAAAACAGAGCAAATCTATGGATAAACAATTAGCTACTTACAACTAGAAAACAGCTATCCTACTGAACTGGGGTCTTACATTAGGCGAGGCGGGCTCGCTTAGCGTCGCCGCCGGCGACGGAGCTAGCGCCGGCCTCCCCTAGCGGCGCCTTGCCCTCGCCGTGGACCAAAGAGAGGGCTATGGCGGCCCGGAGGTCAAACTGGTAGACCGCCTCCTCGGCGCGTTCGACCTGGGTCGAGGCCTCGGAGAGGAGGACCGCCGCCTCCAGATCGGCCTCGCCCTGACGACGCTTGGCGTCATCGCGCTCGAAATCGGCGCGGGAGAGTTGGCAAGCGATCTCCAGATCACGACCCTCCTCCTCTTCCTCTTCCTCTTCCTCTTCCTCTTCGTCCTCGTCGGAGGAGGAGGACGAGGAGGAGGAGGAAGACGGATGGCGGCCGGGGTACATCGCCTGGCGGATCTCGCGGTAGCTGCAATGGTGGCCAAATGAGCGGGTGCGGCCGGAAGGGTGCGGATCACTGGAGCCTTCGCCGTGCGGACGAGCGCCAAGGGTGCGGGACCGGCCCGCGGGGGCCGGAGCGGCGGCGGCCTGTTCCGCAAGTTCGTCCCGCAACACCAGCTGACGCTGCTGCTGCCTGAAGGCCCGGAGGGTGGGGCGGCCACGGCCGCGATGGCCGGATCTACCAGCGCCGACGGTGGAAGCCATGCGAGAGAGTGGAGAGAGAGGAGACTGTGCGGCGGCTAGGGTTGGAAGTGAGACAGTGAGAGTGAGAGTGAAGGGCATAGTAGGTTCTTATAGGCCGGCTGTCGGGCTGCTTCTAATGGCAACGGAGATTACGAAACTGTCCGTGTGCGATGAGCACACATCGGTAACGGAGTTAAACTAACCTCCGTTGCCAACATATATTCCACTATTCACCCGTTGCCTTTGTTGTGGGCCTGCTTTACGGCCCAGTGCGGGCACGAGGGGGATGTCGCGATTTACCGTCGCCTAACTCCTGCCGTTGCCATAGAGGGGTATCCGATGTGTCGTTATGTATTAGTGCTCAACCGAGATAAAATTACTCGGCTTGAATCTTCACAAAAATCTGCCATTCCTTTTGCTTCAAAAATTTCTGATGCCGAGTCCCCGAGTCCCCGAGACTCGTGTCGAGCTTAACTCGGCCTGTATTTTCCCCCAAACATACTAACAATTTTCTTCTTTCAGGAATGCACCAATGCCCGGACCGAGGTGTTCAACAGGTTGCTGCTGGACCACAACAAGCTCAAGAGGTCCCACAAACAGCTGCAAGAGGAGCAAAAGAGACTCGACGACGCACACAAATCCGCACTCAAGAAGGAGCAGGATGAGGTGTCTCGGCTCCAGCGCGAACTCGAACAAGTCGAGAAGGAGAAGACCGCAATGGAGAATGCTCTGAAGCAGAAGGAAGAAAGTGCCCAGACGCATAATGAGCTCCTCAAGGAGGCCGAGTCTCGTGCTGCCTCGGCACAAGAAGAGCTGGATGTCCTCAAGGCTAACAGTGGCCGCTGGCTGTCCGAACTTACTTGGCTCAATCACGAGATGGACAGTAAGATTCCCCTATCGTCTTTCTCATTTCCTTTGTTTCCGCCGATACCAACCATATGCCGACACATGACCATATGCCGACACATGACTTAACTCGGTAATAGCTTTCCTTTCCACATGACATTTCGTCCATTCCCAGATTGCGGCAGCCAACACTACCAAGAAAGCTCGGGAGAAAAGCGCCCTTGCTGGCCCAATCCCAGATGTCTGGGACATTGAGGACCACCTGACGGCCCTGAATGCTCGGATTTCTCCTCTGAAGGCCATAGGCACCGATCTCCTTGATGCGGGCATCCGAGCTTATGGGGCCTTATGGCCAGACTCTCAGCCTCCAGTTACCATTGACGAATTGTCCAAGTGCCTGAAGGGGGCCGAGGTAAGGGTCCGCGAGTGGAGGGCCTCAGCGGCTCGTGCCGGCGCAGATCAAGCGCTGACTTTCGTGTTGTCCTGGTATGAGGAAATTGACCTCAACGCCCTGAAATCTCTGCATGCCCACTCCCCCTGGACTGAAGATGCGGCGATGATTGGGCGCCGCAAGGAAGCAGCCTCTTTCATGGCCAGCTACGCTGACACCCGCCATTTCATTCCGGGGCCAATATCGGACGATGAGGACGATGAAGATGATGATGACGATGAGGCCCTTGATGAAGAGATTGAAGCTGAGGCAGCCGACATTGCCACCAACACCTCAACAGAGAGTGTCGAGCAGCCAACATCCGACGCTCCTCCAGAAGCAACCTCCGACACTGCCATAACTTCGGCAGCCACTCCAACTCCCGAGGTTGTTCCAACAACCGAAGGTGTTCCTGCCCCTGAAGTTGCTTCTGCCAAAGGTCGTGCCGACCCAAGCTGCTCCGGCACCTCCTCCCGAACTTATCATTGAGCAGAATTATCAAATCCCCGAAATGCCGGGTGCATATGTAATTATACTTTTAAGTATCTGCACCGCTACACTATTTTGCTAGTTTAACAAAACTTGGCTTGATGCCGGATCACTTTGCATCAAGTCCCCGAGTTTACTTTCTCGTTTACTATACTTAGCAATCTCTGCTCTTGTCTACCATTTTGGCGTTCGACAGTCGAGTCACAAGATAGAAATTATAGCATACAATACTTGTAAAATTTTGGGGTAAGATTCAGAGTCATCCACAGAAAGGAAAGGAAAGAAATAACCGGTTAGTAAACGACATATGTCGGATCTTTTTAGGACCGAGTCCCCGAGTCCATTTTCATGTTTACCATATACCATAACCTCTGCTCTTGACTGCCATTTCGGCGTTCGTCAGTCGAGTCACAAGATCACAACAAGACAACATACATTACTTGAACTTTGAAACGAGTAAAAAATCATCCGACACATGAACACGAAGATAAAAACAGACATAAAACACATGCATATATGGACAAGGCAGTCCCCGAGTTTCATCTCGGAGTGCCGGCATTTCATTCAAAAGGAAACCGAGATACATACACTGCTCCCTTAGGAGTAAAAGGGACGGATAGAACTACATTCCAGGGTCATTTGGTCTCCTCTCCGGATTTGTCCATTACATTTTTCCTCGGTGCCTGTGCATCTATAAGATAGTATGAATCATTGTGCAAGCTCTGCTCACAATGAATGGTCCCTCCCATGGAGGTGACAACTTGTGTCGGCCTGCACTGCGCTACACCAACCTCAGTACTAAATCTCCTTCTCGGAATACCCGAGGGCTGATCTTCCGGCTATGATAGCGTCGGAGATTCGCTGATATATAGCTGACCGAGATAAGGTCAACTCTCGGGCCTCTTCGAGCAGATCAACTGCATCTTCCCGAGCCTCTTTTGCCTCAGTTTCTGCGTACATCGCAACTCTCGGCGAGTCATACTGTATGTCGGTCGGCAGGACCGCTTCTGCTCCATAGACCAGAAAGAATGGCGTATAGCCAGTTGAGCGATTCGGTGGTCCTTAGACCCCACAATACCGCTGGTATCTCCTCTATCCAGCATCCCAGTTCGTACCAGAGGTTCAATTAACCGAGCTTTTATGCCGGCCAACACCAGTGCATTTGCTCTTTCCACTTGCCCATTGGCCTCGGGATGTGCCACCGAAGCAATGTCCAACCGAATCCTATTTTCAGCACAAAACCGAGCGCATTCTCCCACAGCAAAGTTTGTGCCATTATCCGAGATAATGCTGTGGGGGTATCCATACCTCAAGATAATGTCCTTCAAAAAGGACACAGCTGTGTGACCATCACACTTCGGATTGGCTTCACCTCGATCCATTTGGTGAACTTGTCCACCATTACCAGCATATGAGTCATGTTACCTCGGGCTGGTTTGAACTCTCCCACCATGTCCAGACACCAAACTGCGAAGGGCCAAGTGATGGGAATCGTCTTGAGTCGAGGCTGGCAAATGAATCTTCTTAGCGAATCTCTGGCACCCCTCGCACCTTCTGACGATATCTTCTGCTTGATCCAAAGCTTTGGGCCAGTAAAACCCATGCCGGAATACTTTCGCAACCAGGGCTCTCGAAGAAGCATGATGACCACACTCCCCTTGATGAATTTCCAACAGCATCTCTTGCCCTTCTGCCGGCTCAACACAGCGTTGCAACACCTCGGTTACACTTCTCTTGTACAACTCTTTGTTGATGATGGTGTAAGCTTTGGATCTTCTCTGCACTTGCCTGGCCTCCACCTCATTACTCGGCAAACTCCCATCTAACATATACGCCATTATTGGTTGTGCCCATTCCGGCACAGGGCGCACAGGAAAGACCGGGATATCAACCTCCATTGGGTCCGCCGACATTACTTCCTCCGACATCAAGTAATCAGTCCCCGAGGTATACCAACCAGTCCCCGGTTTTCCCAAATGCACCCGACATCTACATCCATGGGCACTGCTCCATCTTCTGGTTTCTTCGGGATAAAGATTGACTCGGACTCTGGTGAGGGCTTGATCGATGGCTTCCTCAGATGCTCCAACGATATCCCGGGCGGAATAGCATCCCGAGACGAACCGAGCTTGGATAATACATCAGCAGCTTCATTCTCCGCCCGAGGTACATGCTTGAACTCGCACCCTTCAAAGAATCCCGAGATCTTCTGGACATGAAACCGATACAGTGCCATATTGGCATCCAAAGCATCCCAGTTTCCCGAGACTTGCTGTACCACCAGATCGAGTCTCCGAAGCATTCAATTCGGCGGATACCAATTTCTTTGGCCACATTGAGCCCATGAACCAGTGCCTCATACTCGGCCACATTATTAGATGCCGCGAAATGAATCTGCAACACATATCTCAGCTGATCCTGCTTTGGCGAGGTAAGGACAATTCTGGCACCCAAACCAACCTTGGTTCTGGAGCCATCAAAGTGCATCCTCCAATAATTGAAGTCGGGCACTGGTGGTGTATACTGCATATCGGCCCAATCCACCAAGAAATCTGGTAATGCCTGAGACTTGATAGCATCTCTTCTCTCATAGTGTGGAGTAAAGGTGATACCTCGATAGCCCATTTGGCTACTCGGCCAGTTGCATCTTGCATCCGATGATCTCCGAGATAGGAGCCTCACACACCACCGTGATTGAATGCTCTTGGAAGTAATGTTTCAACTTCTTAGCGGCCAGATAGACACCATATGTCATTTTCTGATAGTGAGGGTAGTTCTGCTTGGATAACGAGATTACCTCGCTCAAATAATACACCGGCCTCTGCACGGTTTTACCCTCTTCTTCTCGCTCCACCACCACTACGACACTCACAACTCGGTTTGTGGCCGCAATGTAGAGCAACATCGGCTCTTTGGGTAATGGTTGCGAGCATCTTTTTTAACTCGGCGAACGCCGCGTCTGCTTGCGGAGTCCACACGAAGTGAGTGGTTTTCTTCATGAGCTGATACAAAGGCAATGCCTTTTCACCCAACCTGCTGACAAACCGACTCAAGGAGGCTAAGCATCCAGTGAATTTTTGCACGTCCTTGAGACATGTCGGTAACCTCATGCTTTCAATAGCACGGATTTTTGTCGGGTTAACCTCGATACCTCGGCTGGACACGAGGAAACCGAGTAATTTTCCTGCCGGCACGAATGTACATTTATCCGGGTTAAGTTTCATTCGGTATTTTCTCAAGTTTAAAAATGTCTCTCTGAGATCATCGATCAAAGATGACTTTTCTTTAGTTTTTATGACGACATCGTCGACATACACTTGCACATTCCGACCTATTTGATCATGCAGACATTTCTGCATACATCTCTGGTATGTTGCACCAGCATTTCTCAAGCCAAAAGTCATGACACGATAGCAATAAGCCCCGTACGGGGTAATGAAAGCAGTTTTCAATTGATCATCCGGGTTCAGAGGAATCTGATGAAACCCGGAGTATGCATCTACAAAGGATAACAGCTCACACCCGGCCGTGGAATCGATCACTTGATCTATCCGAGGTAACGGGAATGGATCCTTAGGACATGCCTTGTTAAGGTTCGTGAAATCGATACACATACGCCACACTTTGGCCACCAGAGGTTCATCTTTTTTTTTCTCTACCAGGACCGGGTTAGACAACCAGTCCGGGTGCAGTACTTCCATGATGAAACCAGCCGCAAGTAACTTGGCCAGTTCATCTCCCACCACATTTCTTCTTTCATCCGACAGTCGACGTGTCGGTTGCTTCACAGGCTTCATGTCCGGCCTGACGAACAAAGAGTGCTCAGCCAACTCCCTCAGAACACCTGGCAGGTCCTGATTCGACCATGCGAAGATATCCCGATTCTCATTGAGGAAGTGACTGAGCTCGCTTTCCTATTTCTCAGTTAATCCGGTGCCAATGATGACATTGCGGTCAGAGCACTCCGGGTCAACATTGATCTTCTTCATCTCCTTGGGCACCTGGAACAATGCACTCATCTCCGGGTTAGCCATACCCGGCATACCGAGCTGTGTGGACTGAGCCAACGCCACCACCTCAAGGATCTTCTTCTTCTCAGCAGCAATGATCAAAGACTCGGCTAGGCAAGATCCAGTCGAGGCAGATGAGCCCGGAGACGACGCGCTCGCCGGAGTCGATGATGGAGCCTGTCCGGATGATAACCCCAGCCAGCGCCTCTATCTGCCCCACGGTGGGCGCCAACTGTCGTGGTGGTATCACGGCAGATGCCATAGGTATGGCTAAGATGTGGGGCCGATGGACGCTGGGGGATCCGGGGAGGGTTTGCGCGCTAAGGAGCACGCACGGATGAACACACAGAACCTCAAACACACCGATCGATCTACCCAGGTTCGGGGCCCTCGTGAGGAGGTAAAACCCCTACTCCTGCTTGTCTCTCTCTGTATATCTCGGTGTCTCACAAGTACAAGATGCTCCTCGAGCTGTATGATCCAACAATGGTGAAGTGGTGAAGTGCTCAAGGAAGAAGATGAAGTGGCGGGGGGGAAATCTCTCTCTGGGCATCATCCCTCACGTAGGAGGGTGCCCTATTTAAAGGCTAACCGAGTTACGGTATTGCCCCCCTCTGCGCACTGTAGCCATGCCACTGATGTGTCATGATGTCACTCCTGTCAGGGACAGGACGTGGCCTGCCCATCCCCTGCAGCCAACGGTAGAGCTAGAACCCCTCTGACAGGGACAGAACGTGGCCTGCCGGCACCTGTCTCGTAGACTTTTCCCCGGTTATCCCGGAGTCAGCGGTCAGACGCGTGCCGCCCCGTAGAACCCGCAGCACGCCTCTGTCAGGCTCCGTGCCAGACGCTCCGTGTCAGGCGGGAAGTGAGTGGAGCATTGACTGCTCGCCGACACTTAAGCACTTAGCCTCGGTCACTCTGACATGGTTATGTCGGACTCCTCTTCCGTGATTACCCCTTCCTGCACATGGGACAAACATGATCATACCGACATATACATGTCGGCCAGTATACCGCGGACCATATGTGTCGGTCTATATACCTCGGACCACGTGTGTCGGTCTGTATACCTCGGACCACATATGTCGGTTTGTCCCAACAAGATACCTTGGACCCCTCTGGGCCTGGCTATGTCGGTAAACACCGACAGTGTGTCTCGGACCCTCTTGGGTATTACAGCATAAGCCTTTCCTGCGACCCAGTCCATCCTTGGACATGCATTATACCATGCCTTGACCCTACTCGGGGGTAGCCCCCGACAGTCGCTGCTCACGAGATGAAGATGGATGCAATCCGCTTGAAGCTTAAAAAGATTAGAAAATATGTCATTAGTCAAGAGGCTTGGTATCATTATGCTGTTGGTTCAATAGTTACCTTAGTTGCGATTCTGATCGCATTTGTTGTTGGATTTAAATTCTTTAGATAGTTGTATGTTAGTTTCAATTGATGTATGTTTCGTGAGAACTATGTATTACATTTGGGCACTACTCTACTTTGGTTTTAATGTGATGAACTTGTATTAATTAATTTGGTCATTATTATATATTCTTGATGTAGTGTAATGGTTTTTGATATATTTCTATAATGTAGATGAGCCGGCAATGGATGTACAGTGGCCGACGCAGTCTCGACTTTATCAATGGCATGCATAGTTTTCTCAAGGTGGCTAATAAAAACAAGCCGTTGAGTGGTTTTATTTCTTGTCCATGTAGTGTCTGTAAGAATAGCGGGATTACTCTGCCTCAAGAACCATTCACTTCCACCTGTTGGAGTCCGGTTTCATGTCCGGTTATAATTGTTGGACCAAGCACACAAGTCTGTAAACGAATGATAAATGGTGAATTACATATCAAAATGAGAAATTGTAGATCCGCCTAGGAAGCTGGTAGGTCTATCCGGAGTCTATGTTGCCACCCATGCCGGGAAAGTAACTCCCTGGCCGCAGCCTCAAGTCTCGACGCCACCTCCAAAAATAAGTCTCGGTGCTCCACACGCTGCAGGATGACCATCCTCGTAGCGTCGCTGTGCACCGGTAAATAACCTGCATAAGAGAAGAATTTTTATTATTAAAAACCTTGTCATTTCTAGATAGCCATATCGACCAAATAGCAGCAATCGCTCCCACCCTACTGAATAGTTTGAACCTAGGATCCACTCCATTTAACCAGTTGCCAAAAATGTTAGCAACAGAACTAGAGGGATGCAAGGTAGAACCTATCTGGATGGCTGACCATATAGACCTAACAAACTCGCACTGGAAGAATAAGTGCGTAATGGTCTCGTCGTGTTGACAGAAGACGCACTGTTTACTTCCGTGCCAATTGCGTTTGGCAAGGTCATCTTTGGTGAGAATTACTCCTCGACGTAAATACCATGCAAACACTTTAGTGTTTAATGGTATCTTCATCTTCCAAAGTTTGTTATTATTATAACTATCGACTGGAATTTCGGGTAGAATGAGGGCTCTATACATAGAATCAACCTAGAATATGCCGTTCTTCGTAAGATTCCATTGAAACTTATCTGGACCTTCCGACAGATGGATTGAATCCAATCGGATGAGCAAAGCATTCCAGGATGCTTGTCGTGTTCCAAGTAAACTTCTCCTGAACGAAACATTTGGTGGGAAAGTTTCCAACACCTTCGAGATCGTGTCGCTTTTGTTTTGAACAATAGAATATAGAGCCGGATATTGTTCTTTGAGGGTAGATTGGCCAAGCCAAATATCCTCCCAGAAACGAATTTTTGATCCATCCTTAATTGAGAAAGAGCCATGTGGGAAAAAGAACTTCTTTGTAGCCATGAGGCCTGCCCAGAAGTGTGCATCACCAGGTTTCCAAAGAACCTGGGAAATAGCTTGATCTCCAACATATTTTCTCCTAAGGAGGGTTTGCCAAACTCCATCTTCAGAAAGAAGTTTAAATAGCCAATTACCTAGCAGTGCTCTGTTCTTGACCTCAAGATCATGAACTCCGAGCCCTCCTTGGTCTTTAGAACAACAAACCGCAGTCCCCTTGCCAAAAGAATCTAGATCGGAAATCATCCAATCGTTTTAAGACCCCTTTTGGCAGTTGGAAGAATGAAATCATATACAGTACCATGTTAGTAAGTACCGAGTTTATGAGAACCAATCTTCCACCCAGAGATAGGAGTTTGCCTTTCCAGCTATTTAAACGTAATTGAAGCCTTTCATCCACCCTTTTCCATTCAGCATTTGTAAGTCTCCGATAATGAATCGAAATACCCAAATAGTTGATAGGAAATTGTCCTTGCTCACAGCCAAACAACTCGGCATACAAGGCGGCGTTCTCTTGGGCCTCGCCAAAGCAAAACAATTCACTTTTATGAAAATTTATTTTAAGTCCCGAAAGTTGCTCGAAAGCTGACAAAATCAACTTGAGGTTACGAGCTTTTTCGATATCGTGTTCCATAAAGAGGATTGTATCGTCGGCATATTGAAGAATCGAGAGTCCTCCATCGACAAGATGTGGAATCACTCCTTCAATCTGACCCTCAGTTTTAGCGCGTTCGATCAGGATTGCCAACATATCCGCCACTATGTTAAATAGTATTGGCGATAGCGGGTCACCCTATCGTAGTCCTTTTTTCGTTTGGAAGTATCTGCCAGTGTCATCATTGACCTTAATGGCTACACGTCCTCTGGAAACAAATCTATTAATTAACGCGCGCCACTCAGAGGAAAAGCCTTTCATCCTGAGAGTTTGCTGAATGAAAAACCACTTCACTTTATCATAGGCTTTCTCGAAATCCATTTTCAGGATTACCCCATTCAACTTTTTCCTATGTAGTTCGTGGACTGTTTCATGTAGGACTGCGACTCCATCAAGTATGTTGCGACCTTGCATGCAAGCCGTCTGGGACGGGCGAACCACATGATCTGCCACGGAGTTCAGTCGAATCGTAGCCACTTTGGTGAATATTTTAAAACTAACGTTAAGGAGGCATATAGGTCTAAACTGATGGATCCTTTCTGCCTCGTTAACCTTAGGTAATAGAATTATTTCACCAAAATTGAGACGAAACAACTCTAGTTGTCTATTGTGAAGACAAGTGAACAACTGAAGCAGATCGGCCTTGATAACATCCCAAAAGTTCTGGTAGAACTCTGCGGGAAATCCATCAGGTCCAGGGGCTGAATTATGTTTCATTTGGAAAACTGCTTTTCTCACTTCCTCCTCTGAATAGGGTTTGGTGAGTAGGCTATTTTCCTCCTCTGAAACCTGGGGTATATCCTCTGTTCGGGACTCATCCAAGGTGAAATTTCCCTCCTCAGGATCACCGAACAGACCTCACTTGCTGAGTTACTTCAAATTAGTAGGGTCAAGTGAGTGCATATATGTAATACAAATTAGTAGGGTCAAGTGAGTTTGCAAGTAAGTAATAAAAGCCCTTTATCTAAAAAAAATGTTTGATGTCTTCCATGTCTCATTTAAGCGGATTATTTTTTGTTGGGAGTTGGCATACTCGTCAATAGCGAGGCCCGTGTAGTACCTTTGCTATTGCTAAAGCGTCAGACTCCGACTCCAATACCCGATAGGCATTGTGTGAGTGGGTACATGTAGTGGCGTGTGCGTGTGTTTGTCTGTGTGTGTGTACGCGTGCGTGTGTACTCCGACTCCAATTAGTGTACGCTAGTGATCTCCTGTACAGAAGATGTGCCTATAAAAACTGCAAACTCAATTGCTGAGTTACTTCAAATTAGTAGGGTCAAGTGAGTGCATATTTGTAATACACACCAGTCACCAGGTACCCACTCTCAAAATTTCCCTTGAGAGAAGTCAAATGTTTGTTGATGTTGCATGTTTTTCGCATTAGAGAGAAGATATATGCATGGCTAGGTGTGTGAGGCATCAGGAGTTTCAGTTATGCTGGGACAATGCAGCATTGCAGCTTACTCTTCCGTAGATTACTCGGTGCAGATCCTTTAGCCTAACAAGTTGAGTGTTCACTTCAGACGGTTCGTAAACCACATCATTCTGTTCGCACTACATCGATCGATCAGGCCCGATGAAGACTGTCTGCAGCCCAGGCCCGCAAGAGAGAAAAGAACGTTAGCCTGACTTGAAGGCCAAGAACCCCATTGTTACATCTTTGTTACTCCGTACCCATGTCGACTGACCCATGTATATATTCACTCTATGTTCATTACAGAGCAACCAAATTAAATTTTATTTCTGCAATCTATTCGCCTCAAGTAAGACTAGCCATAGTGGGGAGTAACTTCAAGTATTAACATACACAGATTGCTAGACTATGTTACTACCCTCATAGTGCAAAATAATATAGAGGTGGTGTCATAGATTGTCTCATTTATTACTCTATAGACTCATTTTCTCTTGAAAAGTGTGATGTTACTAGCGTTACAAGTAACTAGCTAAGTTACTCTATTTTTATCTCTCCTCGTTAATTACATGCCACGTAGAATTTTTTGCTTAGGTGGCATCCATGTTAGTATTGAAGTTACTCCCACTATGGGTAGTCTAATGATAAAAGGGATGTGGAGATCTTATCTCATCCAAAGGGTAAATGCCCATTAATTTGGGATGGAGGAAGCAGGGTTGCTATGAGTAAAGAACCTCCTGCTTCGTGGTCAAGTCCAGAGGTGGGTTGGGCTAAACTGAACTGGGATGCTAGCTTTTGGGAGGAGGAAAAACAGAGGAGGTTGGAGCGCTGTCCCCAGAAATTATGTTGGTATTGTTTTGCTTACAGCTTGGGGAAAGGTAAATAACTGTAAAACAGCTGAAATAGCTGAAACTATTGCTTGTTTACAAAGTGTTAGAGCAATTTTATCAAGTTTTGCAGGTAAGATCCATTTAGAGAACGAATGTTCTTCTCTTATTTCGAAGCTCAATGGAGAAGGTAGCAGTAAGTCGGAGATTGTTGCTACGACTATGGACATTAAATCTCTTCTATATTCTATGCAAGACAGCAAGACTACAAGGTGTCCAAGATCAACCGATCTGGAAACAAAGTGGCCCATCACCTGGCTAGATTGTGGCGTCTTGGTTTAGATGTGATATTTTGATTGGGTCTGTGCCACTCTGCGTGGTGAGCTTGATCGAGCAAGATTGTAATGACATGAATGTTTATTGATTTTTAAAGCCTAAATGTTTTTTTAAAAAATAAGAGAATCATTTCTCCGTACCCATGTTGACTGACCCGATCGGTTTAATGTGAACAAAATCATGAAAAATTGTCGTGAAATGCAACCCCATCTAAGTCCATCGTTAACAACCAGGGTAAAATATTTTCCTTTTACATTTCTTGCAAGGTTAAGCCAAAAGGCAGTCGACAAAGAAATATCTGGTGGTGAATTAATTTGTGCCAAAATTTCAATGTTAGAGGCTTTGTTTTTTATTGTTAACCGGTAAATCTGAATGTACTCTGTCTGTGGAATTAACTAAGAACTTACTGTTCTCGTGAAGATTCTAACAAAAAATGTCGTTGGTCAGTTAGACCATCGCTAACCACCCTTGAAGGGCCAGATAAATATCATGTTGAATGACATCTACTAATGTGCAACGAATAGGCGTTACTACGACAAGAGAACGACCAATCCAGAACTCTAGCACTTGTAGGCCACGCACCTCTTCACCTGCTCTATATATATGTTCTATCGTGTAGCCATGAGCTATGCACGAAACAGGAAACACAACAGCAAAATATTTTCAGTTTCTTCATGTTGTATGCACGGGCGTGCGAGGCATCAGGAGCGGGGTACATGATACATTGAGCAACACAACTGTGTCCTGCTTATGCTGCATGCAGTATGGGTCAACAGCACTGGCGATCAAACATAAATACAGAAGATATCACCTCTAAGTGGGGCTGAAGAGTGAAGAGCAAGAATACGTACCCTAGGGCTGAACCCATCCAGCTGCTAACCATGTTAGATTTGCTGGTTTCATAATCCATGAAAATTCAGGAAGAGATCACCTTATCATTTTTCTCTTCAGACACGACGACTTCTCGACACGGTTGAAGCTTTTTACAACAAAAACATCCTCTAAACTTAACAATAACCGATCCATTAGCAAGAACCTAAGCCACAGGTCAAAGAGCCAAGTTTTCAGTAGACAAATACATGACTATACACCAGTTTTAAGTACATGGCTGGGGCATGTGCATACCAGGTCCACCACATCTTTGATCCTTCAAATCATGAGATAAATACAGCTGAAAAGATAAGACTAGTTTGTGCTACCTCCTTAGCAGAGAAGAATTGCCCGCATTACAATTTACGATTTGCAAGAACATAAACCATTTATATAGCTAAAACCATCACACATTGTACCGCAACAGTACCACTACTTCAATTAAGAACATGAGATACATACAGCTGAAAAGAGAGACTAGTTTATGCTATCTTCTAAGCAGGCACCATATCAATTTACAGTTTCCAAGAACAGGTACCGTTGATACAGCTGAATATGTCACATTTTACAGCCATACAGTACAAGCTACTTTCATTAACAATGGGCACATGGTAAGAAACAAAATGCAATGCCTTGCTATTTTCTGCATCATGACGACCCAAATGGTCCAAAAAAGGGTAAAGAATGGCCTCTGGCAGCTGTTGATCGATCATCAAATAGCGGGCAGGTTAGCGCCCCTTTGTTGCTCTCGGTTAAAAAATGCACAACAATTGCATGACAAATTACCAATATAGAAGATCGGCAACCATTTCATCAACCAAGGACTCTAGCAGCTCTGTCGTTATGTCTTTGCCAGCTTCGTACGACTCTGTCTTGAAATCAACCCAGCTCCCAAGAGGACCACTCATTTCTCTGTACACGAGTTCGTCCACCATCCACTCCTCAGCAACCTTCAGACTATTCATCTCTTGGTAGATTTCTTCCGGTGAGAGCTTCTGCATAACTGCCATCCCCATAAACCATGAGCTGTAACCAGCATTGAAGTAGTATGCACATTTCACGCTTAGTATTTCATTCGTGCAGTCAAAGAGCAGCCTTCTGATCATTCTGAGAGACTTGCCCTCTTCTTCACCTACTGAACACCTAAAACTGACATTTAGTTCTTCAAAGAGGAGTGGATCTAGGAAATCTGAGCTACCAAATCGCTCCAGATAAGACCATATGTGATCTCTGAGAGAACTAGCTTTCAGTATTTCTCTTAAGAAGTTTATCTCCATACGACATGCGCTGCTGCTCTCTGGTGGGGCAATTTCAGCTGTAGGGACCGTGATTGATGTGGCTGTGTCAGAATATTCTGATAAAGCCTCCACTTCTAGGACTATGCCATAGCGTGTCGAACCAGATGTTGCTACTCCTTCTGTTGAACTAAATAACCTTGATTCTGAAATGTGAGAGAAATAGTGAAGGTTGTGAGGAAGATCTTGTGGCTATTGAGTGACATAGCAACAACAAAGCAACTGTATTATACTCACCATTTGCATTTGTCCGGCTCTCTGCAGAGCTGCAGGTTTCTGTTGAAAGAGAAGCTTCCCATGTAGAATGAGGGCTTAAGTGAACTTGCTCTAACTCCACTTGATCGAGGAAATCAGTATCATACTTTAGATATTGAGATGACTGTCCAAAAAGACAAACTGTTAGCACATAAACCAATCATCAACTTGTCCTGAACATGCACATAAGTCCAGGCTCATCCTTGTATTATACAACAGTTAGAGCATCTCCACCGGGGGCCTCCAAATGTGTGCCGCCCAATTGGGGGGTGCCGGACATGTGTCCGGGCAACATTTAGAGGCCGCCCACAGCAGCACTCCCCAAAGGCTCACCCCCAAACGCACCCAAATTGTCGAACACCTCGGGGGCGTTCAAATAGATTGCAGGAAATTTTTTGGAAAGTTCAAATTTCATTCATACTTCTTATACTAGCTAAATGCCCGTGCGTTGCAACGGGATAAAAAGTGGATGGAAAAAGTGCCACGATAGCCTAGAGACAGAAAATATAGACACAATTATTTCTAATATCACAAATGTGTGTTGAACATGATGACATATTGATATGTGATTTCCATTCACATATGGACACGGCATGTGGTTTCTAGACATGAGATTACTTGCGTTATGAGGATTTCTAGAAACGCAACAATTTTATGCATATAAGCATCCATGGTCATAAAGTAATTCCTTGACATTCAGAAGTTTGTCCTGGCCAAATTAAAAAAAAAAAAAAGTTTGTCCTGGCCACCGGACTTCCACCGCAGTGCACGAGCAAAAAAAAAACATATTTGTTTCATTTCTAGAGGCCTATTAAAAATTCTTATTTGTTTCACAATGATCAAATGTACTTTTCTATCTAAAATTGATCAAATATATTCTGCAGTACACTAACTAATAAGCTATGATAAACAAAATCTCAGGATATACGCTAAATAAATATACCCTGTGAGCTCAGGGAATAAATTTAGTGTTAATTTCTTCAAGGAGGTACTTAATTAACACTTTGGCGGTGCACTGTGATCAGAAAAAAGAGACGAACATAAAGCCTCTTCAGTATGACAAGAAGGAAGACACGGAGATGGACTAAGAAGATCAATTAGCACTCAAAAGGGCGTGAAGATGAACAGAGTTAGCACTATGAATTTTTGTTGTCCGCAAAGATGCAGCCGACCAAAATCTATGAATCCAGTTGCAATGCTCTAGCCTGGGATCACAGGAGGCCATGACTGTGACTGTCCAGTACCGAACTGTTAGCATGGTGGATTCGCGGATGAATCTGGTCTTCTGTAGCGCGTCGACCACCGGCAGCTCCGGCCTGCACTACACATTTGGCGCCCAGCCGCCGACGTAGGTCGCTGTTGCCGTTTTCCATCGCGCCGAGATAAAGTGAGGAGGAAGACGCTCAGAAGCCCATGTGCTGCACGCAAAGACAAGGGGACGGGAGAGGTCAGACGGCGCCCACTATGGTCGCCAGATGCGTTGGGGCTCGCCGGATGCGTTGGGGCAGACAGGAAGGAGGAGCATGGCGGCAGGAGAGTTGCACTGCCTCAGGTTTTGGGGAACGGCGGTGGGTGTATGCCGCAGTCCATGGGCACCGGGTGCGTGAGCTCCACTCCCTCCTCTCCGGCAGAGAACAGGACCTGGACGGGGCCGGCCTTCTCTCCCCACGAACTCGGTCGAGACGCCACGGCCGCCTTCTCCCGTCGAGAGAGAAGGGAGGCGAGTGGATAAGGTCCCCTGCCGCTCGCCGGCGGCCACCCCATCTTCGCAGGTCGCCGGCGACCCAGCCTCGCCGCTCGCCGGCGCCCAGCCCCTCCGCTCGCCTCTCCCGGCGGCAACCCCAGCCTCGCAGCTCGCCGCTCGCCGGCGCCCAGCCCCTCCGCTCGCCTCTCCTGGCGGCAACCCCAGCCTCGCAGCTCGCCGGCGGCCGCCCCATCCTCGCAGCTCGCCGGCGCCCATCCCCATCCTCGTAGCTCACCGGCGGCTGCCCCTCTCTTGCGCCGGCGACCTAGCCCGCCGCTCGCCTGCGGTCACCCCGCCCTCGCAGCTTGCCGGCGCCCAGCCCATCCTCGGAGCCAATGTGCAAAATCACCACAACGTAGACGATGGCAATCGTTTTTTTCACTTAAGCGGTGGCAGTACTGTAATATCTCCCAAAACGCAGGGGCAAAATCGGAAACATTAAAAACGTACCAACACCTCCTGAAGCCATATTATATAGTAGAGATATTACAAAGTTTTTGAATGAATTTTGAACTGCGGCGGCCTAGCGCCCTAGCCTACAGGTCGTCCCACCAGTCGTCGTCCTCGATCTTCACCGGCGCCGCGGAGGAGCCAGCACGGCTGGAGGACGCGCCGTCGTGGCGCGGCGGGCGGCTGGAGGACGCGTCGTCGTTGCCCGTCGCACGGCTGGTGGAGGGGCCGCCGAAGGAGGAGGCCGTCATCGCCAGGGTCGCCAAGAGGCCCGGCGAGTCCTGCTCGATGTCCACCGCAGACTCGGAGAGCGCCGCCAGGAAGCCCGGGTTGTCGCCGTCATGCTCGTTCCGCAGCTCGGGCGGCACGTCATAGCCGTAGGGGATGGTCTCCACCGGCATTGCCTCCGCCCTGGGTTAACGGAGGAAGAGGCGCCCGCGCGGGCGTGGCGGCGAACGACGGAGGCGTTCGCCGATGGTGATGCCGCCACCACCGCGTGGCGGCGAGCGGCGCGCAACCTGGTGTCATCGTTCTGGCGGAGGCGGGAGGAGGCGGAAGGGAATGGCGTTGCCCGTGGCAGCGTGGCGGCGCGCCGCATCGATGGCGGAGGCAACCGTGTGGCCGGTTGCTCCCCACCAGGCTTTGCGGCCGGCGGTGTTGTACCGCGTGGTGCGCGAGTTGGGGCCGTCGTTCGCGCTCGAAGCGGTCCAGCCAGCGGCCCCAGTTGGCCTGGCCGTCGTCGTTCTCGGGGAGGCGCCGCTCCGCCGGCGTCATCCAGCATCCAGCTGCGCCGGCGAGTGATGAACCGCCCTATTTGCTCGTCCGTCTCGGGCAGCGGTGGCACAGGGAGGCCACCGGCCGAGATGGACTAGCCTTTGGGCAGCCGGCAGTCGTGAGGCGCGAGGAGCCCGTAGCGGTGCAGCTCCCATGCGTCCTCGCTTAGGATGGTGCGGCCGCTGAATGCCATGGCGGCTCGCCGGAGGTGGAGAGGAGAACGAGAAGGTGGAGAGGAGGGCGGGGTGGATAAGCACGGCCACGGGCGCTGGCTTTTAACATGGCCAGGGGCGGTGCGACCGGCGTTAATGCGACGCGTGGGGAATCGGCAACCCCGGCCGCGTGGCCTGGCCGCCTGGGGAGCCGTCGCGTCGCCTGGCCGGCGTAAATGGTTTGCGTGTGTGCAGGCGCATCGGCGTCCAGTCGCGTCGCGTTGGAAACCGTCGACGACTGCAAAATTAACGCGGCCAGACCGGCCTCCTACACGGCGCGATAAATGACGTCTGGGATGGGCTGTGTGTATGACGGGCGGGCCAGCGCTGTCAGGGCCATGGCCGAGGCGATGTCCGGCACCCCCAGGACACAAAATCGCTTGGGGCGAGGCTTTGGGGGTGCCGCTGGTGGCGGTTTTTCGTGTCCAGCCCCCCAAAGGGCCTTTGGAGGGTCCTTTAGAGGCCCCCGGTGGAGATGCTCTTAGGTCCCATCTTTCACATAGAATAGTAGGTGCGGGTGTTCAAACCCTTAAGCCTCAATGAAGTATACCAAAGTTAGATTCCTTCCTTCCCATGCGAATTATGAGATTAATTCAGTGTTTCTAACTTTTCTCACAACTGATTATGTACAACCCCGATATCTGTCTGTTGCTCTTACTTCTAGAGGACAACACAGATTGTGGTTATTTATGATGTACTATCAACTACTGAACATCCAAGTCTCCTCAATCTTTAAATAGTAGTTCAAGATAAACTAGCAATATGCACTAATCCACGTTACAGAATGTACCACAGATACATGGCAGGGAAACATTCTATGACTAACTAGGGAATACAAAATCAGTTTTTTACAGCATGCATGTCGAACTCAAACGTTTGAACCATTCTGGCATTTATTATAGCCAATCCTTACAAGGAAAATGACATGCAGTGGACATGCGGTTGATAGGAAATAGGTAATACAGTAAGATTAGTATCTCGAATGACATACCTGATCATTTTTCGATACAAGATCTGTCCGGGGTACTTCGTCTTTTCCATCTTTGAAAGATTGTATGGAGTCCCTATCATAATCAGTGGATGCAATGCTAGATGTGTCACAGGCTGATGCTGTATCGTCCAAAACTGGTGAAGGGGCGTATATTCGAACACCATTGGCTGGCTTAGAATAAGGTGACCTCACCCCAGAAGTCAGTTCTCTTAACTTCTGCTCAAGAAGAAGTCTCAGATAATCACCATCTATGGTATCAGATTCAGCATTTGATGTATTACTTGAAGTTGAGAGTGAGTTCCAATTCTCTATCGACCGTTTTGAATGATTGGGAAAATGAGAGCCCGGTAATGACTTGTTAACTGGTGAGGTAAATGTGAACGAAACAATCTCAGTGCTGGTTTTCTTTTTGTTTGTGGAGAAAGATGATTGCTCCTCTATCACAATATTGTGTCGAACATGCCTTGGGCTTCTGTCAGGAAGAATTTTATCACTTGGTTTGTTTTTCCTTGAGTGTATTCTCTCATCTGGTAATCTTCTCGGCTTTGGGATTGTTTTGGATGTCGAGTTAAGTCTTCTGTTTGCATAGTTAGCTGGCTGCAATTCTCCATTTATGTTGCTTTTCGTGCTGTTTTCAGAGTGTGTCCTTGTGATCCCAGCCTTCCTGGGAGCCGTATTTGGTGCATGCAGGTTTCTTTGTTGTTGACTGAGTGTTCCTGACTTTGAATCCAGCTTCTGCCTTTCTGAGATTTGTTCAACACCCATAGCATTCTGCTTTCTGTTATTTTGCACAAGCACATTCTTCTTTTGTTGATTGCGCCCATTTCTCTCAACCATGTTCTGAACAGGATCCATAGTAGTTGGAAGTTTCCTACTGCTTCTGCCTACACCATCTCTTCCTTGGGCATTTGAGGCTCCAAATTCTGTCGATGGTCTGTTGACAGCCTTGACCCTGGGAGCAACTGGAGCACCTCCACCTGACCGGGAGACCCTGAAAGAAGATGTTGTCTCCGAAGTTATCGAACTTTCATCCGCTTGTCTCCCACTGGGTAGCTTGGAAGAAGATGTGACGCCACGCTTCGTTGCTGCTTGGGACATTTGCTGGACTCTTACAATATCTCTTGGGTTGAAGGTACGCACATCATTTGAGTACCCACCATCACGAACTCTATAAGAGCTAGAGTTCTCAACTCCATGCCCAATGATCCTAGATGCTGCCTCCATTATATCAGCAGCATTTCTGCTTGATACATGATTAGGATTCTTCACTGGGGAGAATAGCTTCTGTTGCGCAACTGAGAGTGTCCTTCTGGCAAACCTTGGGGGCAGTGCTTCCATTCTATACCGGTCAATAGGACTACTCGGCATCTTATGAGGACTGGACATGCCAGCATAGCTTCTGCCAATCAACTCATCATGGGCAATATGCTGGATGGTATGTTGCCCGGAGAAAGGCACCGGGTAGGATCCAGATGAGCTTGCCGCGGGCATGGAATCCAAACCCATGAGCCTCGCCACGACAGTAGGTCCCCTCCTCGCGCAGGCTTCATCGTCAATTACAGAGGACGAACAGCTCTGGTCACTGCTTTCCCTGAGACTCATCGCATCTCCGAGGACCTGCCAGTATGCATAGTTCAACTCATCAAAACGACAGTAAGCAAGCAAACAGAGCTACCAAACATAAAGATCATGCGACAGAACACACACCGAGTGTGACGGTGTCGTTGGCACGCTGCCATCAGCTTCCCTCCCATCGACGGAACTCCCTGCAAAGAAAGGACCGATGTGTTAGCTCAGCCTCCGTTAGCTAATGCGGCATCAAGTTTCAGCAACCACTGGAGTACTGGACTGACTCCCAAGAAAGAACATCTGCTTACCCTGTGCCGGCGAATAGGCCCCGCTCCCGTTGAACAGCCGCCTCTTGGACTTTTTGCTCTTGCCCCAATCAAAGAGGCCGAAGAAGCCATGCCCCTTCGTCGCTGCCTTCTCCACATCCATCCCTCCTCACCGCCCAAAACCTGCAAACGGAAACGGCAGCTCAAGCACTGGAAATATCGAAGGAAACTGAACAAATTCGACCAAAATGCAGCTAATCGACGGGGCGCCAGCGACGGACCAATCCCCAAAACCCAATCTTTTATCTCTAATTTGACGCCGAGAAACCAACAGAGAGGGAGAGACTCGAGCTCACAGGAGAACGTCCGGCAACCCTCCGCAGACTAACCGAGAATGCAGTTAACCCTGACCTGAGAATCGAGCGCCGGAAGGAGCCCACGGGGGGGCAAAGATCCGCCCTTCCCCGCGGCGGCGCGGGGGTCAACGGCGCCGGACGACTCACGGGAGCAGCCCCGAGCCAAACTCTCCTTCGCGTACCTTGCCCGGCCGAACCGAGCCGCACCGCACCGTCGCTCGTCGGGGAAAGAACCTCCGAAAGCAGCGATTTTTCGCCCTTCCTCCTTCCCTCACACGGCCAGGCTCAAGCAAACGGCGCCGCGTGGGAGAGAAGGAGGAGGTTGGTCCGCGCGTGGCGGGCGTCACTCTCGGGCCGGCGAGGGGCGCAGGAGGCGGGGGGCGGCGTCGGCCGTGGAAGCCATTAATGGTGCCGTGCTAGCTGCGGGAGGAAGACGGGAGAGGACCGGAGGAGAGAGAGATAGAGAAAGAAGGGGACTGGAATTGAAAAGGGGATGATGGATCTGGATCGTTATCATCGGCGATGTGATGTGGATTTTTGCGTGTTGTTTGTTTTACCACCGGGCGCCTTCAAATTTTGAATCTTTTTTGTACCCACCCCAACGGCTCACCACCGGCAGCTAGCTACTACTACTTGGGTTAAGTTAGAGTAGATTATATTAAGGGTAACTATGATGTTTAGGAGCTTGAGTGAGGTGAAAGGGTCGGGGTAATTTTCCTCATCCGTTAGTAAAAGGTCGCGTCAATGTTGTTTCTGAGCAAAGGGTCCTTTATGCAAGCGAAAGCGATTTCGGAGAAGATAATCCTCCTCACTTTCTCCCGGCTGAGTAGACAAGGACATGCTGAAAAAGTGTTGGCGGGAAAAAACTTACTCTCGGACTTGAGCTTGGGTATTTTTTTTATACTAGTTGTCATATACGTGCAACGCACGTTTTCACAATTAAATGGATATAATTTGCAATACAGGTATCATGAAGCACACAAATCTTAAACAAAAGCCAACAAAATTGGTGCATGGTTATGAAAACGTGCTCATTAGACGCCATCTTGACACTAATTATTTACTCAAAACAGACCAAGGTCTGAAAGTACATATAAACACAATGGCAGAAAGCCACGATATGAAGAGTCAGCTACGAAAAAGTAAAGAAAGAAAGAAAAAAAGGAGGCCAAATATATGATAAATTATTCGCCCAGGCTAGAACAACTTCCTTGACTTGATCTTTCTTTGCCCGTGTACTCCAAAGTTGGAGTAAATCCAATTTGCTTCCTGATCATAATCTCAGTAAAAAGTTGTCCTTAAAAAATCGCGTTCCTGAGTTGCCATAGAATGACGGGACAGTCTGCAAAAGCGACATTCCACAAGTGATCACCGTGCGTGAAATAGCCATCACAAACTCCGGGATGTATGAAATTTGAGTTGCAAGTTCTTCTACATTCAGGAGTCTGAATAATATGATTTATGGTTTCAGTAGTAGGGCAAGATTCACATCCATCGTGTGCGGAGACTGAACACTATTAGCAGAATCGAATATCTCAAGTGCAGTCTACCAATATCTGACCATGTCTCACAGCTAGGAGCAAAAAACAAGTGAACATCAATGCTTCTGCAAGTACAATTAATATAAACCCAGCAGAGCTCGGAGAGTAGGAATACTGACCAGGCTGATACTAACTCAAATTAGCTTCCTAGGTGATCACCGCATGCCATAATTTCTGCTTCGGGGAGCTATTGGCTTATACAAGACAAAATTCAGAGAAGTGGTTATTTCATCATGCGTACGGAATAATTCAGAAAACACGAATTTCAGCCATTCACCTTCAATACGGTATGAAACCCCTGTCCAGGGATTCGGCATTGCTGCACAGCGCGGGGATTGAGACCCTGTCATCAGGCTGGGGACCCTAGCGGCGGCCAAACCGGGAGGTGGGAGCGCGGCGGGCCGTCGACGGGGCGGAACCCTAGCGGGCGGGGTAGCAGGCTAGGCTAGGCGGCCATGGGTGGCTGGCTGGATCGAAGGAGGGAGCGGAAGCCGAGGAGGAGTGGTGGGAATTACTGTATTTTTCTACCCTTTTTTTCAGTCTCGGGTTTTATGGGCTCGGTCGCAGGAGGAAGAGGTTCTTGGAGAGCTGGATGGTGTAAAATATTCATTCAGAGAAGGTTGGTAATTTTGTTTTTGTGATTTGCCCCTTGCAAGAGTGTCAATTATGTTTCAGTTGTTTTGCAAGGGTACATATGCTACTTAGATTATCCCTACTAGGTTGAAACACATTGCCACTATAATTGCTCATGCACTGGTTATCCTTTTATAATTGCATAAAGACTCTTTTTTTATTTTACAAAATATTATCTTTGTCACCTCCCTAGTGTTTGATACCATCGTGTTCTATGTTACAAGTTACAACATGCAGTGCAAGCACCAGATTAATTGATTTTATGTGCACCGCGCGGAAATGACCGTCCCACCCTCCATCCAGGCCCCACCACGTAGCGACCGAGGCTGACGTGAGCACGTGCGGCGGCAGCCCCGTCATTTTCTCCACGCCATACCAGTGGCAGTGGCGCTCTCGTCTCGTGGTACTAGGATTCGTCCCTTTCCTCCCGCGCGTGGACTAGGACCGCTGTGTTCCGCGTCGCGCTGGGCGGGTGTGCGCCGTCGGATGGGAGGTGGACGGCCGTGCTCCCACCTCCCTGTCCCGACTTTTGATTAGGAGCATTTATTGTAGTATTAGTCTTGAGTTTGTTTTCTACATTAAAAATCATTATTTTGAAGTGAGATTTTCATGGTTTTAAAAAATGCTAGTTTTTTGGCTTTTAAAACATTACTCTGAAGCTACAAAAATGGCTTTTTAAACTGACTTTGGAGCTATTCAAGTAGAGCGGTGTAGAACGTCGTGGTTTGTGCGAGAAGAAATGAAATGAATGGAGTTTTCCGCTGCTATCTGTCCGGGTCCCGGTCGGCGGGAGCGCGTGTCTGGAATTGAAAACGGGAGGTCTGAATTCATTGGCGCAGGCAGACGACGTGCTGCTGCTGTGCCTGTTTGTCGCCGTGGCCGGTGGCCCCCGCCGAATACTCCGTACTTGAACAACGGTCACAGTTCCTGTGCTCCCCTAGTCCGGTGCGGTGAAGCACGATCGACGACGGTCGAATACGATGGCCAGGTTCAGTCCGGACGACCGTACGTCGTGTATGTTTGCGTCGGCACGATACTTTTAGCCCTGGGTCAAAGCCTGAAGAAACAACTGAATCGGTTGTTTCCTTTCATGCGTAGAACAAGAGAGATGCAACAATCCCTAACACCTTCATGGCTATCTCACATCATATGCAGCACGCCGTCACAGTTGTGACGCTTTTTTGGTGTGTCATCTCTCATCGATTCTTCAGTATGTATCCTGTCGATTCATAGGAGCCATTGAATCGTTTTTTCATACATCCTTATATACAAAGGAGATGCACGAAGTCATCATGAGCCATAAAGTATGACGATTCTAACTTTCTGAGCTATAGCTGTTAAAAAAAACTGTCATGTTGGATCAGATATAGCAAAACGAAGCCATTATTACTCACTATATTAAAGCTGGCCGGATCCGCGGCCTGGGAGCGCCCCGGGTGTACTGTAGCGCTTTCCCCTTTTTTTTTTTTTGCAACATTTTTTTCCCACTTTTTTTCCTCAAATTTTTTTTCCCCAAAACTTATATACATGAAATATATTCGCGTCGACAAGTAGGTTCATTCTCATGAACGGTTTCGAGATTCGTCGACTCTAACTCCTCAATTTTAGATTCAAATTCACACAAACATTTGACAAAAAAAATTCAAATTTTTTGCAGAAAAATCCTCACGTTTTTTCAAAAATTAACGGTTTCGAGTTTTGTCGACTCTAACTCCTCGATTTTGGATCCAAATTCGCACAAACATTTCACGAATTTTGTCATTTTTTCTGAAATATATGCGCGTCGACGAGTGGGTTCCTTCTCATGAACGGTTTAGTTCTACAGTACCCGGGGGTACTGTAGCGCTTTCCCCATTTTTTTTTCAGCATTTTTTTCCCACTTTTTTTCCTCAATTTTTTTTTGTTTCCCCAAAACTTATATACATGAAATATATTCGCGTTGACAAGTAGGTTCATTCTCATGAACGGTTTCGAGATTCGTCGACTCTAACTACTCAATTTTAGATCCAAATTCACACAAACATTTGACAAAAAAATTCAAATTTTTTGCAGAAAAATCCTCACGTTTTTTCAAAAATTAACGGTTTCGAGTTTTGTCGACTCTAACTCCTCGATTTTGGATCCAAATTCGCACAAACATTTCGCGAATTTTGTCCATTTTTCTGAAATATATGCGCGTCGACGAGTGGGTTCCTTCTCATGAACGGTTTCGAGTTTTGTCGGCTCTAACTCATCGATCAAACGTTGACGAATTTTGTCAAATTGTTTGCAAAAAACCCCGCGTTTCCCAAAAATTACATACACGAAATATATGCGCGTCGACGAGTGGGTTCCACCCCCGTGAACGGTTTCGAGTTTTGTCGGCTCTAACTCCTCGATTTCCGATCCAAATTCGCACAAACGTTGACGAATTTTGACAAAAAAAAATTCCAAAAAAATCCCCGCGTTTTCCAAAAATTATATACACGAAATATATGCGCGTCAACGAGTGGATTCCACCCCCGTGATCGGTTTCGAGTTTTGTCGACTCTAACTCCTCGATTTCCGATCCAAATTCGCACAAACATTCGATGAATTTAGTCAAATTCAAATTTTCTTCGACATTTATTATGTCATTATAACAAAACATTTCATACATAAAATTTCTCTTAAAGGCCGCGGCGTGTCGCCGCGCCGATTTCAACTAGTATGTAAGTAATATATGTGCATATAAGAAAACCACAAACCCAACTCCACAACCTTCACGCCCAACACATTTCTTTACATGCTCGATCTTTTATTAAGTATAGTGCTCCAAACAAGCAAAAAAAAGAAAGAAGGAAAACTCTTCTTTATTTCCTCTTGTGAGATGCACATGTATGCATGGGAGTGCGAGACATCGGGATTGTTTGATATGTTGAAGCAACACAACTATCCCGTTGTTGAATTCCGACATGTAGCGAAAAGACAATGTAGTTTTGATTAGTGAGACGAGAACTTGTAAAATATTGAGGTTATTCATATCATGTTGGATCCTTGGAGCAACACTGCTCTAATCATTAGTAATGATCATGAGTCGTAGTGTGATATACAGGTACAACTGGTGCATGTCGAGTTCAGTCAAGAGATTGGGTAATACATGTAGAGAACAATTCGTTTCTTTTTAATATTAGTCTATATTTGAACATTTAAATCATTATTTTGCGCTCTTAAAAATGTATTATTGCCATCGAATTTCCCACGTCTTGACTCTGCAAAAATCATCTTTGATTTACACCGTGCATTTGTCGTGTCATCTAGTTTTAATCTCTTTTATCATGTCTATGCGCACTTATGGTCTTCACTACCAGTTTAAGTTGGCAATTACCGTGATAGAAAAGAAACCAAGACTTTTATTTCTTTCTTTTGCGTGAAGAGAGTTTTCCGTTGCGACAGACAGACAGCGGTGTATGTGCCCCGCATGCTTTGCGCGAGCCCGGACTCCGAAGTTGAAAACGGAAGGGCGGCCAGTCGCTGTGACTGAATCGGCAAAGGAATCCAGCGCACGTACCGATCCTCTCCTCGCCTCCGCATGGAGCTACCTGCTGTTGGCTTTCTTGTGTCGCCCCACAAATGTGCCGTCGCGAGCAGGATACGATTCGTGAGTGCTAGTGTGTGGTACCGGTAGCCGGTGTGCGTTACCAGCGCAGGTACTACTACGTACGACATGCCGATTTCATAAGAGGGAAATCGGCAAAAAAAAAAGAGGAAATTCCGAGAAAGTTATCAAGCAATTGTCACGTTTCGAGATTATCATCAAACTAATCCGCTGTAAAACTGCCATCAAACGAGTGTACTCACTTCACCGCTAGCTGACCGTTAAGTCTCATGTGAAAAGATTATTGTGTTGACATCGTTATATTTTTAAGAGTTTTTTACTAAACAACAACATAGTCATGATTGAAAAATCGGCACGGTTAGTTCTTTGTTTCTAACATTTTGTAAGCAACTTATATTTACCGCAGCAGCTCAAGAGCACATACTTTTAGGCACGACATATGAAATGTTTTTGTTTTTTTGACAAAAACGAATTGTGTTGGCTAGAAGCATCATATTGATCTTTGTACAAAGTTCAAAAGGAAATACTCCCTTAAAAGGTAAGGAAATTAATTGTTTCATTTGAAGGTAAGGAAATTAATTGTTTCATATTGATCTTTGGCTACCGATGGATAGCTATGATTACAAAATGCACATAACTCTCATACCATCTTCATGCATGTCCGTGACACTGCAATGGCTCAACTATCTTCCTTATGTCACCCCCAGAGTAACTACCACCCAGACGCAAGCTGCAGATATGACCGTTGGCGCACGCTCCCGCGACGCGCGCGGCGGCCGGCCGCCCGGCCACCCGTCCCCGTCGCCGGCGTCCCTCAGGTCCCCTTCCAGCGCCCTCCACCCACCTAGCCAGCTCCCCCCACCACCAGCCACAATCCCAGCCAATTTTCGCCCAGCTTTTCTCGGCTTCGAGCGCTCCAGGACCGGATCGAGATCTGGTTCTTCCCCGGCCGTTGACCGCTGCATCGCCCGGCCGGCGCGCCGCCTGGCGCTTGTTCCTGCTGCGGATCCCTCCTTCAGTGGTCCCACGCTGCGGCTGCCAGCTCGCCATGGCTCGGAGCATCTCGTCCTCGACCACCCCTCTGCGGCGGCCTGCGACGCCATTAATGCCGCTCTCAAGGATTGGCGGTCGCGTGGATGCCCCGCCACCGCGCCCCGCCGCGATGGCATCCTGCGCTCGTCTGCTTCCTTCACTGCGAGGCCAGCTTCACGCCCGCCCCGTTTTGTCTCCTTCGTCTTGCCTGCTCCCCGCATTCAAGGCCGCCCGGCTCCATCTTCACCAACTTTTCAAGCCGCGTCAATCCGCCCTTCTTCCGTGGCGGGGAGGGGCTCGGGACGCACGCCTCTGGAGCCAGGATGGACACTCGTCAAGTCCCGTCGCGTGCTGCGCGCAGAGCGGCTTTCAGCGCGCAAGGACGACGCCGAGTTTCTGCACCGACCTTCATTGCCACGGCGCCGGGGCGACCCTCTGCATCTACAAGGCTTCCAAGCATATCGCCGCCACTTTGCTCGCCCTGCTTCATCGCACCATCGCCTGTCGCGACCCCGTTGTGTGCGACAACTGCGGCCGCTCCGGCCACTGGGCCCGCGACTGCCGTCCTCGCCGCGACTACGGTCCACCCACCCCCGAGCCTCGCCATCGCCCCACGCCGGCCTCGACGCTGAAGCAGCCGCCGCTGTCCACGCCATCTGCAACGACTTCGGCCACGTCCCCGCACGCGCACCGTGCCCCGGCCACGCCCAATCCCACGCCTCGCTTGTCGCCCTCGCCTCGGGTCCCGCCTGCTCCCCCTTCCACGCCTAGCTCCCGGCGCGGCATCCGCGACGACCGTGACAGGTGTCTGCGGCCAGCTCGCGGGTGCGGCGACCGCGAGGTTCGTCGGCATCGCCGCCATTACACGGGCAGCCACAACCGTGGAGATCGCTACGATGCGCGACCGCGTGACCGCTCGGCTGACGGCCACCGCAGGCAGCTGGCCAATCTGCCATCGACCTTCATCGCCGAGCCGCCCGTTCTCCGCTCCATCATTGTCCGTGCGCCTGACCCGGAAGAATCGACGACGGAGGTTGACAACGCCACGGAGGCGGCCGTGGTCCTCCTGCCTGCGCCTCGCAAGCACGGGGGTGGCTCCGATCGTCACAAACGGCGCCACGCCTCACCGCCGGTCGTGCCTAGGGTCATGCCGACATGCCTTCCTCGACAACGCACTGTGCCGGTCAGCATGCTTCGCTCGTTCGCGGACGTGCTCATGGGGCACCCGGAGATGAACGTGTGCTTCTCCACTGCGACACGGGTGGTTCTGGCCAACGAGAGGTGCTACAAGTTGAGCGTGGATGGAGCACTCTCAGAGGAGAACGAGAGGGCCAGCCTAGGGCTGCTGCTAATGCAACGAGAGGACGACGACCGCGATGAGACTGAGTTAGAGGTGTATATGCACCTGTCACCGGCTGTGACAGGGGAGGTGCGACATGAGATGGTCGACGAGGCCCCGACGCAGGGCCCGCGTCTGGCTTTGGAGTGCAGCCCATTGCTGAATGGTGGCGACACGTTGCTTGCTACGGGCGTGGGCCTAGCCATGGTGATGTTCTCGACTGGTGATGCGCCATGCAAGGCGGGACACTCCAGTGAAGATGCTGTTTCTGAAGAGGACGCTGAAGCTTCCCTGCTGGGTGATCGCCTTGCACCCTCGCTGGTCTGTGAGGATGTGGAAGGGGAGATGCAACAGCTCTTGCCATGCCTCGACGCCCAGGGTCAACAGGTTGTGCTGCTGGACGGCGAGGAGGTGGCGCACAATGACGGCTTGGTGCCTGAGGGGGGTGAACTGCTGCAGTTCATCAGCTCCATTGCAGCGCCGGTTAACCTGCTACGGACTGGACATGACCCGGTGTTGATCTCGCCTGGCGATGAGCTGTGCGACGGGGGATTTGCTAGTGACGATGATGAGGATGAGGTTGTTGACGGGAAGATGGAGCAGGAAAATCCCTATTATCTAACAAAACATCTGGATCAAGAATAGTAAATTTGGTGTTAAATATTATTTACTCATGGAAAGTAGCAGCCGTACAGAGTGTCGATTCGTGATCGATCGGCACTCGGACGTGTATGTCCATCAGTATATGCATACATGTAGGATGGATCGGTTGAGCCTGGCCGCGGCGGCCGGTGTGTACGTTAGGTACCCTCTCACAAGTCACACCCACCGCCCACGATGATCAAGTTTTATCTTAATCTCGGTCAATTAAGTAAGATGCAACTTCAATTTGGTGCCCCGCCAAGAAAAACTTCAATTTGGTGGAAAGATGCAACTCGCACTTATATAGAAAAGAAAATGCAACTCACATATATGAAATGACTTTTTTTTTTGCAAAGATGAATTGTGTTGGCTAGAAGCATCATCTTGATCTTTGTAGAAAGTTCAGAAGGAGGTATGATTCTCCCTTAAAAAGGGTAAGCAAATGCATTGTTTTATTTGAGGGAAGGTTGATAATGTTTCATAGACCTACCCGAGGACCAACCTCATAAGAAAAAGATTCTTATTGATCTACCAAAGGACCAATGACTTCATGTTAGTTCCAACCATTCAAGACGTTTATAAGGAGAAGGCTTCCCTAAGCAAAGGGTGGAATCCTAGTTTTCATTTTACTTCTTTGTCTTGGATTTATCCCGTCCAAATTCATGCATCATTTGTTGTATCTCTACACAATACACACCAGGGATGAATTTGAGGGGTTGAGCATAGAAGGCATCAGGAATTATCAACGGATAGCTATGATTACAAAATGCACATAATATCTCATACCATCTTCATGCATGTATGTGGCACTGCAGTGGCTCAACTATCCTCTTTCGGTCTCATCCTTGTGTTGTGATCATTGGTTAATTGTCTCGACCGTGCTGTATGCCATGCTCTCGTGTTGTCATACACTAGCAGCTATCTGCTTTGTCATTGCTTAACATGGATTGGATGTGGATGGGTGGAGTTTGGGTATTAGTAATGATAGGCAAAAGAGAGCGAGAAGAACAGGGTCTGCAGGCTCAATCGTCCTAGAAGGAACAACGTCCACAGTTTCTAGTAGCATGGAGGAAATAAGTAATTTTCGTACCTCTCTGGGAAAAAGCTAAGGAATCTCGATCGAGGGTAGTACATTTGGTATTAAATGTATTATTTATTCATAGCTTGTTGTCCATTCCATAGCGATTCGTGCAAGGGGATGTGTTTTTGGATAGACTAGCTATGTGACTTCTTTCATTGTGACTCTATCCTTCTTTATCAAGTTCTATTTATATCTGGTTTGTTTGCCATTGCCCACTTTATTATTACTCTGGAATCAGCGTCGGGAAGGGCAAGCTTTTCCTCGGTGAAAGCCGCAAGAACCGATTCAACTTACGAAAATATCACAATCAACCGAAACATGGAGGTTGGAGGGGCACTTAATTACAATGGAGAAGAGCATGAGTAAGCATAGCATGGCTGTTAATATAAATGTATTTATGTTAGTCAAAATGTTTATCAACTTGTTTCTTGCTTCAACAAAACTCAATTTCCTTATTTATCACCCGAAATCTAAATCTTGGAGACTGATTCACCGTTTAGGAGGCGATGTGACAGAACGAGGAGTAAGCATGGGAGGATCATATAGCACGACTAGCACCATCAATTGCTCTATGGCAAAGAAAGGACGACAGAGAACTCCTACACTCGGGACGAGGGCTAACTACTCATGTTGTTG
The DNA here is from genome assembly GCA_947311845.1 of Poa pratensis. Classification (NCBI taxonomy): domain Eukaryota; kingdom Viridiplantae; phylum Streptophyta; class Magnoliopsida; order Poales; family Poaceae; genus Poa; species Poa pratensis. Next base: position 99,591,167 of record CAMZMU010000020.1, read on the forward strand.
ATGTCCAAACCTTGAGAACCGCGAATGTTGGCGAGCAAATCTAGTGGGTAAGAAGGCGGTCTTATGTTACCTTCCAGGTTATTTATAGGGATGAGAATATAACTTTTTATTTTTTCTACGAAACCTCGTTAGAGGGCGGGGAGCTCCCGCAGTTGCATTATAGAAGAAGAAAGTTGGTCCAGTTAATTAGGGGAACCGGACCCAAAACCAGACATCACACGGTTAACTAGCGAAAACTGGCTAACTCTTTATTTTTATTTTTGAGGAAAACAACATGTTTTTTTCGAGAATAACAACATGTTGTTTTCATTTCATTAAGATGTGTAAAGCACATCTTAATGTGGTCAGTACCTTACATTTCATTTCATTAAGATGTGGTCAGTACCTTACAAGTGTGTGCCACAAGTCGTACATTGAGTCATTCGAGCATCATGATTCATGAAACGTCTTTGCTAGTAAAAATCCATCCATGATATTTTTTTTTGAACAATGTCATTTGCAATAGTTGTAGATTTGTGAAAATTTGCATGTAGGCTGATTTTCAAGGAAAACGTGCAGCCTTGAAACTTTGAAGAGTGACGCTATATATATTCTAGTTACAATATCAGCGATCGAGTCGTTCATGTAAAAATAAGGTAAATCGAGGGCAGCTTTTGATTTTCGGATGGATTTCCCGTTACGTCGCCCCGGCAATGACAATATATATTCACACGTAAGAGAGCATAGCCGATAGCTTATTTCCGGAATTGAAAACGGGCAAAGGAAGACGACGACGGAATCAGCACGTGGTCGATGTGCTGCTGCGGTTGTGCTTGTTAGGATGACTCCAACGGGGCGACGCAAACGGACGCGCGTTTGGTCCGCGTTTGGTCCGTTTGCGTCGCCAAAAGGACCCATGTCCGGCCCACGTCCGCCCCTTTCCGGCCACTGCCCCCAACGGGGCGACGCATCGAGTTCGCCCTCTGTTTTTTTTTCCAGGTAAGCAGGCCCTATATGGGTCATTTTCATTGATACATAGGGGAGGTGGGCCACAAACGGACAGGGTTTTTGATCATTCTGACCATTTTTTTGGCCATATATACTCGAGCAATTATCAAGCACAATAAAATAAGCTCAAATAGCACAAATAATACAATTCATAAAAGCAATCCGAATAGTTCATCAAGTACTTATTATTACAATCCAAATAGTTCAAACAAACACAAACAAAAATCTCAAAAAAAAAACAAACACAAACAAACAGTTTCAGAAATAATAAATTGTTTCATGCATTACAAACCAAATAAATAAGACAAGTAGTTCATCAAATGGAACTACTGCCCCTGATCACCCTGGTTACCGTAGTGCTGCCAGACATGCTCCACCAAATCATTTTGGAGCCGAACATGGGACTCCTTCTCACGAATGTCACGGTGGAAGTCGATGAACTGAGCAAATGTGGACGGTCCCTGGGGCTGAACCAACTCACCCCGGAACTGCCATGCCTGATCATTCAAGCCCTCGTCGCGTTCGTCCTCCACGATCATGTTGTGCATGATCACGCACGCTGTCATCACCTCCCACAGCTGGTCCTTGTCCCATGTCCGAGCAGGATGGCGCACAATAGCCCATCGGGACTGTAGAGCACCGAATGCACGCTCTACATCCTTTCTTGCGCTCTCTTGCTCCTTGGCAAACCTCTTCTTCTTCTCATCATTGGGATTGGAGATTGTCTTGACAAATGTTGTCCATGTGGGGTAGATCCCATCAGCAAGGTAATAGGGCTTGTCATATTGGTTACCATTGATCTCAAAGGTCACCTGGGGTGCCAGGCCATTGGAGAGCCTATTGAACACCGGAGACCGCTGGAGCACATTGATGTCATTGTGCGAGCCGGCCATGCCAAAGAACGAGTGCCAAATCCAGAGGTCCTGGGATGCCACGGCCTCAAGTATGACCGTGCAGGCCCCAACATGGCCCTTGTACTGCCCCTGCCAAGCAAATGGGCAGTTCCTCCACTCCCAGTGCATACAGTCTATGCTCCCGAGCATCCAGGGAAGCCTCTTGACTCGTTGATTGCCAGGAGGCGAGTCATGTCGGCAGCATTGGGCTCCCGCAGGTACTCCGTCCCGAACACCTGCACCACGGCCGCGCAGAACTTGTACATGGCTTCCAGGCACGTGGACTCGCTCATGCGCACATACTCGTCCACAAGATCGCCGGCAATCCCATACGCAAGCATGCGAATGGCGGCGGTGCACTTCTGGTACGACGAGAAGCCCCTCATACCATATGCATCGGGCTTGCACATGAAGTAGTCATCAAAATGCATCACGCCCACCCGGATGCGGTTGAACAAGGACCTCCTCATCCGGAAACGGCGCCGGAAAACCTTGGGAGGGTATGTGGGCTTGTGGGGACGAAAGTAGTCCCCATACAGCTGGATTTGGCCAGCTCGCCGGTTCCGGTCAAGAGCAGGAGAACGGCCCGGCAAGGAGCCAAGGAACACCGGTCGCATCCTCTCTATGTACTCGTTGACGATGAGGGTGGCAACCAGGCCGTCACTGTCATCATCGTCGGAGGAATCGTCCGAGGATGAGCGCTGCATGATGTGGTTCTTGTAGAACCACTCATCCGAGCTATCCATGGCCGAGGGACGTACCTGAGTCGCCGGGGCGAACGGCCGAACACCTTGTGGGCGGCGTGTCTATCGCGGGGCGCTGTGGACGCTCCTGGCCGCAAGAATCACCGGTGACGGTGGGGAAGCACCTGCTCCGGTGACGGCGTCCCCGGAATGGCATGCGGTGCCAAATCGAGGGTGCGACGGCGGGTGGCGGCGAGAGGGGCGGAGGAGGAGGAGATTGGGGTGGGGATGGTCTGATTTGCGGGCCAGGGGCGGACTAGGGGAGGACACAAAAGAGCTCCGTTTCGCGTCCGGGGCCGACGCATCGGTGGCCCAAATTTGGTCCAGGGATGCGTCGCGGCGGACCAAAAAACGGAGCGCGATCCGTTTGCGTCGCCCCGTTGGGCCGTGTTTTTGGCTCTCGCGGACACGAACGGATGCGCGCGGACTCGATGCGTCGCCCCGTTGGAGTCATCCTTAGTCGCCGCGACGACCAGTGCTTGCAACGGTAACAATTTCCGTATCCGAACTAGGACCGCAAACCGGCGGCGCGCGAGCAAGCCACCTGCACGGCCCGATCGGATCGAGCGAGACGTCTCACCGGCCGGCCAGCGGCAGCAGCCCGATGAACCGATGACGGAACACACGTACACCGGCGACCCAGCGACACCCTGGATCTCCTCTTGTTATGGATCGATCGGTCAGTGGGCCGGTGTTCCATGTCGTCTCCGCAAGGCGAGGGCGCACTACTGTCTACTGACGAGGACACGCTAGAGCGCGACACGGGCGGCGGGAGAGCGCGACGGCGGCGCGGGCGGGCAGAAAAAGTGACAGGAGAACTAACTACATTCCTTGCCCAAAAGCAGAGCATAGCATGCCGTCGCGAGCAGGACACGATTCGTGAGTCGTGACCACCACCACCGCCGATGGTGGTACCGGTAGTTGGGGATGTATGTATGTATGTATGTATGTATGTATGTATGTATGTATGTATGTATGTATGTATATGTAGTTACGAAGAAAACGTAGTTATGTACAGTACAATCGATCCAATTTTTTCTCCCAAGTCATGTCGACCTTCAAAAAGGGTCCAAACAACAAATCATCTGAAAAGCTCACTTCAATCTGGGTTGCACTTTTCAAGAACTTGAGTTTTCTATCGATTTGTTGAAAGCAGACAGTGGGTGTTTTTTGTGACGCAACTTGCTTATCTGCTAAAAGGTCATCTCCTGGAGGCTGGAGCCAAAACCCAGCATGCATGACAGAATAGGGAAGACATATATTAATGGACATGGTCGTCATGCGCCATTGACAAAATCGTGGAGCCACACCTAGCTTACCAGTTATACCACTCATGGCCGACGCCCGACGGCCTGCCTGCCGTCCACGAATCTGCCTGCGTGACAGATCGACGCTCGTCTTTTCCTTCGGCAGGCAAAGGCGACCAAGATCGTTATGTTCAGCTCTGTCAATGCTTCGGTCTGAAGTTGCACTGAACTGAACCAGTGGGCAGGGCCGGGCCCACAGTGGTTCCAAGTAGTGCGGCACGCACAGGACCCATAGATTTTAGGGGCACCAAATTTTTATGCCTACATATATTTTGTATAGCAGGATTTGGCCCATGTTCAGCGATAAGGCCCGCTGGCGCTGGTCACGTCCGTCTCAATCGCGTGGGTGGTCTGTCCGTTCCTTTCCTCCTATCTGATCGATTCCACTAAAAAATCTGATCGATTCGATCGATCAATCGATTCCAGTCCAGGGCTCTAGGCTCCTCGCGAAGGCCGGCCAACCGACGGGCGAACGACACCAGCCTCCAAGCCCCTCCCGGCTCTCGCCAACGCCGCGACGTGCCTTGGTCCCGGTTCCCTCTCGCCTTGGTCCCAGCCCCTCTTGCCGACGTGAACGGCGCCAGGCTTCCAGTCCAGGTTCCCTAGCGGCCTAGCCGACGGCGATCCTCGCCAAGTGACGCACTGGGTTTGTTGATTTCTCAATTTGTGTTTACAGGTTCGATTCATCATGGGGAAACATCAGTCTGATTCGCAGAAGCTAAGAGAAAAGAAAAGGAACAAAAATTTATTAAATTTCAAAAGGGTGCTATGGACAAGTTTATTACTAGAAAAGAAGCACCACAAGCATCATCCGGTAATCAGTCTGTTGATCCTTCTGCATGATTGTTTTGAAGTTTCTAAAGCGGCATGATTGTTGTCCCAATACAAGATCCGCCCAGCACGTTTGGCCACAATAGCGTTTGAGGGCGAAGTGTTGAGGGAAGATTTGATTATGAATATATGATTGAAGGGTTCATCCCAAAGAACACAACAAGAATAATGATGTTCAAATAAATGTTATACAACTTCGAGTTATATAGGAATGATTCTCAATATATTCAATTTTTACCTAATTTTTCAGTCATATATATTACAACTTTTTGTTTGTTCAAAATTTTGTGTAAGATAGGGCCTCAGTTTAAGTTTTCGCACAGGGCTCTCGATTTAGCCGGCCCGGCCCTGCCAGTGGGTAAGTTGGCGAGCGCAGGGAAGCAAGCACTACCTACTACACCACCACCCAAGGCAAAAGCAAATGATGCTTCAATGCCGCGTAACAAATACACACTTGTTAACAATCTTCGCGAGCAGGAACATGTCGATTTGCCAATACCCCTCGACAAGGAATGGCTCCCATCATGGCCCGCCATACATGGATTTTAATTTTTGCAGGCGCATACTCTTCTTTTATGTGCGGCTAGTAGTAAACAAGTAATAACGTAAAAAAAAATACTTGTAATCATGCCGTTACTTTCCATTAGACCATCCAAAAATAAAGGTGCTTTCGATCTCTGTTAGCCTTTTTCTAGATTCGAGAGAATACCAGATAGTAGGAACTTTCCCATCGCAAAAGAAATAAAACAAAAAGGATGATCTTTTCATGCGAACCGAGTGCTCCTACTTGTTGGTACTGCAGACAGACGACGAGACACGATCGTCGACAGGGACGCTAGCTAGCCTTCCCTTCCCTGCTACAGTGGAGAAGGACGATTTTCTGGATCCGCCTGGTCGCCTCGCTCTCGCCGTCGCTGATCCGTGGGATCTCCCTTCCCCTGTCCGCTCCGGCGGCGGGTGGGTGGGGGATCCCCGGACCCCTTCGTGTACATAGAGTAGGGGTGAGTGGGTTCCCGCCGGCGGCGCTGTGGAGGCGGTGGTGCGGTCGGTGGGGTGTTTGGTGTCGGCGACCGTCCTCTTCGGTGGTGGAGCTCTGGTGGTGCTTCGTCGCGTGGTGGTCGACCTGGCCGTGCTCGCGGGTCCTCGGATCTGCCGTGCGCGGTCATTCCTTTCCGGTTGCCGTGGTGCGGCGGCGCTGGATTCGTGATGCTGAAGGAGGGAAGGGAGGCTTCGAGGCAGCGGCTTCGCGGGTAAGTGGTAAGAAGGTGGAGGGTTTGGGGCTCTGGCTCCAGATCCGGTGCAGCTGGAGCTCGGGGGCCGCCCCCGGCCGATTCGTGTTCATCGTCATCAGCTTCAGCTTCTCGGAGTTGGAGATTGTTGCGGCTCATCAACGCCTCTGGGCTAGGGGCTCTGCTGCTCCTTGGGTGATCGTTCTTGGCGGCGGCTTCCTTCGTCGCCTCCGGCGGTGCGGGGTTCCGGCGTTCGTCGATCTCGAGGATGCGGTTGGAGAGTGCAAGCTTTGTTGTTCTTCGTTTTCTCTGGTTTCCTTCTTCGTGTGTACTTGTCTGTACTTCGTACTTCTTTCTGAATGAATACAAGTATGTACATTAAAAAAAAAAAGCTAGCCGGACAAATACACACGACGCGACCACGACCGCGACGCCTCGCCAGCCAATCTTTTCCCCTTGTGCTCCCTGCGTCTCTGATGTCGTCTTCTCCACCAGGAATCTGAATCTTCAGTCACAGGTGACAGGAGAACCAACTGTATATTATCACTCGACAGCTCGCCGGTACTTCCTTGCCATGGCAACCACGGCATTCAGATAACAGTGCAAACCAACAGGTCTTCTTCCTCCAACACAGATTCTAAACGGGCAACAGATTATTTCCATTTCTAGACAGCAGCAAAAAATACAATACAAGAACCATCCTCCCGACCGACCTCTACAACACATCATACAGTACAGTCAAACAACAACTAATCAACAACTAGGCAACAATTTATCCAACTAGGGGAACAACAGCAGCAGGAGGAGGACCCACGAGGTCGGCGACAACCTCGTCGACCAGGGCCTCCAGTAGAGCGGCCGCGACGTCCCTACCGGCCCCGGACGACTCCTCCCTCAGCTCCACCCAGCTCCCGTGGCCCCGGGGCCCGCCCATCTCCTGTACACCAGCTCGTCCACCATCGACTCCTCCGCCACCTTCAGCCCCCCGCCGTCCATCTCTTTTAACATCTCCTCAGCCGACAGGAGCTTCCGCAGCACCGCCGTGCCCGTGAACCACGAGGCGTATCCCCCCTCGAAGTAGTAGGCGCACCTCGCGGACAGCGTCTCGTTCGCGCAGTCGAACAGCAGCCTCCGAGTCGTCATCCAAGCCTTGGCAGCATCTTCCCCCGCCGATCTGACATTGCTGTTCAGTTCTTCAAACAGACATTGGTCCAGGATAGCTGCTGAGCTGCCAGACCGCTCGAAGCAGGAGTGGTCGCCGAGAGAACAGGCGTTCAGTAGTTCCCGTAGAAAGTCTATCTCCGGGTTGCTACCGTCCGCGCGGCATGAGCTGCTGCTTTCCGATGGGTGTGCCGTTTCAGCTGTAGTTGCTGTGATCGATGAGGCCGTGTCGGAGTACTCCGACAAAGCGTCCGCTTCGAGGGATCCACCGTCCTGCGCAGAACCAGATGATGCAGCTCCTTCTGCTGAACCAAAAATCCTTGATTCTGCAAAAAGGGAAGAAATAGACAAGACTGTGAGGATGATATGTGGCTCCTGGCTAGTGCTAGAGCGACAGCCAAACAATTGTATACTAACCATTCGCATTTGTCCAGCTCCCTACAGAGCTGCAGGTTTCTGTTGAAAGAGACGGTTCCCAAGTAGAACGGGGGCTGAAGTGAAGATGCTCAAACTCCACTTGATTGATGAAATCATTGTCATACTTCACAGATTGAGATGACTGGCCATGAAAAGGAATCGTTAGAATACATCAGTTTAACCTTTCATGAATGTTAGAATGTATGTATATATTAATGCAGGCGCAGTGTTTGTGCTTCTACTGTGGGCAGTTGGGGTTGAAAATGTTCAAATGTTCAAACTCTTGACACTGTATAAGCTGAATTCCCTCCTATATGAGAACGATCCAGTGCTCCTGAATATGCTATAAACTGATCATGTTGAACCTTAATGAAAGTCTACTGCTCTTACTTCTAATAGGCAACCTAGAGTGTATCCAAGTTGTCTCAAACTAGAAATGGGAGTACAAGATAAATTAACCATATGTGCGGATTGTAGAAACTGCACATGCATGATTGCTACTTGGTAACTCTGCCGAACTATGTGGCCGTACATCAAAATTTTGGGACCCTGAGCGAAATCAAAAATAGATTCCATGGTTAACAAAAAGTCCATTAAATTTGTCGTCTTGTAATTTTGCATACCTTATTCTAGGAATTACATTTTACTAAAAAAGAAAATCTTAATACTCTGGCCTACTATCTGTGACTAATATGCCATCCTTTTACCATTTCTTCATATGGAAGCTTCATTTTGATCTGCATAAGGAAGCCTCTCTTTTTTTTTTTTTTTGCGAAAGCATAAGGAAGCCTCTCAAAAACACCATTTTTCAAGTTCTATAGTACCAGACCAACTGAGCCTTTCTCGCGTCATTCTCGAAACACGTACTTTTCCGTTCCTTCTAAAAAAACAAGTCTATGTTTCATTGTCGAACGCAGACCATGAGCTGCTGGCACATGGGGCTCAAACTGCTGTGCTATGCGACCATGGAAGAAATTGCGAAACACAAACTCCAGGTGCTAAAGTATCAATTGGCATCATGAATCTTTTTCTGGGAAAATTGCAAAGCTATTGTAAGAAATTGTGCAGGAGAAGAGAGGCTGAGAGATAATTTGCAGCTATTTAGTTTCATTTTGTTGTTGCTGAGAAAAAACAATGGAGGAAGGACTGCTGGATCTGAACACCGGGATTTCTCTATAGGAGGTGAGAGAAAGGGGAGACTGGAGAGAGATGTTTCAACGTTATGTGGGTTTGGTGTACTTCCATGTAGGGCCTGAATTTTAGCAGGTGAATATGTTTACCGATTTGTTTAATGGCCCATTAGTCCTTAATTAATTCATAGATTAGTAACTATAGTAGTTATAGTACTTAACAAACTTTGGGGGGGGGGGGGGGGGGGGGGGGGGGGGCTAGAATTTCCCATTTCCCTGAGTTGAATTCCAAATTTGATTCTTCTGTAATGTTGCTCACAATAATGTGTGTGTCACACAATCAACTAGAAAGAGGTTTCGTAGGAAAAACAAGTAACATGAGCATACCTGACCACTTGTTGATGCAAGATCTGCCCAGGGGGATTTGATTTTTTCATCCTTGAAAGGCTGCAAGGACTCCCTATCATAATCACCAGACACTATGCTAGATGTATCACATGCTGATGCAGCATCTTCCAAACCTGGTGAAGGGGCGTATATTCGAACCCCATTGGCTGGCTTAGAATACGGTGACCTCACCCGGGAACTCAATTCTCTCAATTTCTGCTCCAGAAGAATTCCCAAATAATCACCATCTACATCATCAGGTTTGCTATTTGACGTATTGCTTGAAGTTGACACTGAGTTCACATTCTCTATCGGCGTGTTTCCACTGAATGATTGCGAAATCTAGAACCAGGTAATGATTTGTGAACTGGTGATGTAAATGTGAATGAAACAATCTCAGTGCTGCTTTTATTTTTGTTTGTGGACAGAGATGGTTGTTCATCTGTCCCAATATTGTGCTGAACGCGCCTTTGGATTCTCTCAGCGAGAATTTTATCAATTGACTGGCTTTTCTTTGGGTGCATCCTACCATCTGGTAATCTTCTCGGCTTGGGGATTGTTTTAGCTGTAGAATTTAGTCTTCTATTTGCATAGTTGGTTGGCTGCAATTCCCCCTTTCTGTTGGCTTTCGTACTGCTTTCAGCACGGCTGCTGGTGGTCCCCGCTTTCCTGGGAGAGGCATTTGTTAGATGCATGTTGCTTCCTTGTTGGCTGAGTCTTGCGGACTTTGAATTCACCTTGTGCTTGACACCCATAGCATTCCGCTTTCTGTTATTTTGCTCGAGCAAACTGGAAGAAATTTCATCAATTTGGCTACTGCTCTTTTGTTGGTTGTACCCATTTCTCTCAATCATGTTATGTTCGGACCCATATGAGTTGCAAGTCTCCTACTGCTTTTGCTTATACCTCCACTTCCCTGGGCATTTGCAGCTCTTGGATCTAGTGACGGTCTGCTGGCAGTCTTCATCTTTGGACCAACAGGAGCATTTCCATTTGACCCTGAGACCCTGGAAGAAGAGGTGGCCTCTGAAGTTATCAAACTTCCATCCAAAGGTTTTCCTCTCGGTGGCTTAGCAGATGCTGAGTTTCACGCTTTGCCGCTTGGGACATTTGTTGGACTCTTACAATCTCTGATGTGTTGAAGGCACGAGCAGAGTTTGAGTACCCTACATCCCGAAATCTGCCAGAGCTAGTACTCTCAACTCCAGGCCCAATGATCCTAGACGCTGCCTCCATTATATCAGCAGCATTTCTGCCTGACATATGATTATGATTCTTTACAGGGGAGAATAACTTGTGTTGTGCACCAGAAAGTGACCTTTTGGCAAATCTTGTAGGCGGCGCTTCCATTCCAAAACGGTCAATAGGACTACTCGGCATCTTATGAGGACTAGGGCTACCATATAGCTTCTGCCAATGAAGTCATCATGGACATTATTTTTGAAGATTTGTTGTGTGGTCAAAGGCATCGGGTAGGATCCAGATGAGGTTGTCACAGGCATGGAATCCAAACCCATAAGCCTCGCGACAACCGTGGCTCCCTTCATGACACGAGCTTCGTCTTCAATCACTGAGGATGAACAACTATGCTCACTACTTTCCTTCAGACTCGACGCGTCTTCGTGGATCTGCCAATGTGCATAGTCAGACTCATCAAAACGAAAGTAAGCAGCAAACATAGCTACGGACAGAAAGACCATGCATCCAAAACACGCACCGAATTCGACGGTGTACTTGGCCTGCTGCCATCAACTCCCTTCCCATCTACGGTACTCCCTGCAAAGAGAGATTGCGTTGTCAGCTCAGCCCCTGTTTCCATTTTGTGAAAATGCATCAAGTTTTACAGCAACCACTCAGTCCACTGTGACTCCTGCACCGCATCTGCTTACCGGGTGTCGGAGAAACGCCCCGCTTCCGCCGAACAGCCGCTTCTTGGATTTCTTGCCCTTGCCCCAATCAAAGAGGCTAAGGATGCCATGTCCCTTCGATGCGGCTCTCTCCACATCCATCCCTTCCTCGCTGTCTATAACCTGCAGAAGGAGACGGCACGCATAAACGCAAGAAATGGAAGAAAAGCAGACATATTTGACCTAAATGCAGCTAAGGTAGCGAAGCGAGAAACGGCCGGTGACGAACTAGTCCCCCAAAACCCGATCTTCGCCTCGATTTGACCGAGAGACCCAAAACCGACAGCAGGCGACCACACCCCCGCTGCAGCCCTCACCAGATTTACCAGAAATGCAGGCGACCTCACCTAGTAACGGGACGCCGGAGCAGCCCACGGCGCAGCGGCCGGCCGCGCCAAGATCCGCCCTTTTCCCCCGCGGCACGGGGACAGCGGCGCGGGATTCGCGGGAGCGGCGCCCAGATGGAGCCAGATCGCCGTCGCGGGCGCGCCCGGATCGAGCCGCGCTGGCTGAACCGTGGTGGCTCGTCGGTGAAGGAAGCTCGCTCCCAGAGCTGAGCAGACTGCTGAGCAGCGTTCAAACAAGCTGGAGCCAACGGCGCAGTGGAGGAGCCCGGATGTTTAGGGTTGGACTTGGAGGATGGGGAATGGAGCCACGGGCCGGATTAGGCCCTGGGCCCTGAGCTCCAGGCCCAGGCGACAACTTGTGGTAATTTCATTCTCTCAAGAGAAAAAAAAACTTGTGGTAAGTTCAAACAATTAATTAATAAAATACCCATAAAATGAGTAAAGGTTATTTAACAAACTAGTAGAATCTAGTCTGATTGGGTTGTTGTCTTGGTGTTGATATGGCGTTCACTCCACGAATAAATCGAACAAAAACTATTTCTCTACCTTTTTTGTCTTCCTCCTTTCAGGACATAGACAATAAAATAGAATTTAAAACCTATTCATTTGGAATGACATATCATGTCCAAGTCACATGTATCCACATGGCCGAATCACCTCCGACACAAGTGTTGGTGTGACAAAGACACCATTTAAAACCAGTTTAGGAGGTTAATTACTTGCATTGATTTTGATAGTTTAGGGGTGGAATGTTTGAAAGTTAAGTGTCTTTCAACCAATACATTAGTTTTTCTATATTGTTTTTATGAAAATAAAGCATATAAGGATACAACCCATAAAAAATTGTTATTTAGATAAAACCCATAATGGGATGGCTCCTACATGCGTGTTTAATGAAGTTGCTTGATCGTCTTTACTTCGATGGAGTATTACATTGTCTTTAGCTACCTCTCGCCTTCACACTGATTTACATACATCAATCGATATTTGACCTTCGTCGCGGTGCACCTGGTCCTGATGCTCATTGCGGGGGCGATATCCATCAATCTTGTACAGTAGCTCCATCGTGCTTGGTTGCAAGCATAGCGTCATTTCTCCAACCACGCAGTATACGGATCTGCCTTAACCTGAAATATATTATTTTCCTTCAGCTAGCAACGGCGTGCAGCTATGCATGTCAGCATGTACGGAGTATGAACCAGTGTGTCGCAGCTTGGATTTCAAGGTCTGAAGTTGGTGTAGCTAGACCAAGGACACCACATGCACCACCAAATGCTAATGGTGCGTGAAATTTAAGTTGTTATCCCACACTTTAGTACTTCTGGCTGCTGCATCCCACGGATTAAATTACCTCCAAAAACTGTACTTTTTTCACAATCTTCCTTATATTTTAATATAATTGAGTTGTTGTATGGATGTAAATAGTGACGACAGCCACGATGCCATTTCATTGCAACTGATGTCAGTTTTGTTATGACATGACAGAGGATCATATCATATATATATTTTGTTAATATGGATCAAAGCATATATTTTTATCATGTAAACCGGGCTAAAATCAAATAAATCTAGAGGCTCTTGAATCTTGATCCCCGGCGAATCATATTGGGCGCGTGAGTCTGCCCTTCACCTGCTAGATACATCAGTGAATTGCAGTAATAGTGTGTGTGTCAAAGTTGTCCATGTTGTCCCCCCCCACGAAACATCTAACGCCACGCTCCCACCTTGTTGCCCATTCTTCGTGCAAAATACATCCTGTCACCCATCCACATCCCATCATGGTTAAGTAGCGAGGAGCATTGGTGCATCCTCGTGATGACATGGGAGTCTGGCATAGGACAAAACATCTGACATATCAAGAGAGGCATACGTCACATGGAAGACAATTGTGGTGGTTTTGTATGAGGTGGAGGCACGCTGCTACAAGGAGATAAGGTGTGCTGATTGTAATTATGGCTATCCATTGATTATTTCTGATGTCTTCCATGCCCATAGCATCAAATGAATATCTTCTATAGAGATATAACAAATAATGCATAAATTTGGATCGGATAAATCCAAGATAGAGAAGCAAAATGAGAAATAAGATGTCCATCCTTTGCCGCGGGAAGCCGAGATCCTTAAATAACTGGGTGATAGGAAATGACATGAATTCATTGGTCCTCTCATAGATCAATATGTAAAATCTATAGGTTATGAGTTTGGTCCTCAGGTAGGTTATCAGCTTTGAAAGCTTTATCGATCATTTAGGTACTTTCTAGTACCCTCTTTTAAGGAAGAATTGAATTGCCCTTCAAATTTTGGTACAGTACCAAGATCAAGATGATGCACTTAGATAACATAATTCGTTATTGCAGGTTCATGAAATAGACTTGGGTGACTGTGGCTTAGCCAAATGAGAGAAAATGTATATCTTCCTTTTTTGTGTCTACTCGATAGGAGGATGCAAACATTGTGAAAACTATTAAGAACGAGCCATCCATTTGGGGATAAAAATTCATGTCAAGGTCCCCGTTTCCACGTGGCAAAATCATCTCCAAATATGGCATGGATTGGAAAATTCGCCATTTATCTTGTTTAAGGTTACTTGCATTTGTTTTGATAGTTCACGAGATGGAGTCTTCGAAACTAAAGTGTATATCGACCAAAGTCTTAGCCTACCTCTTCATCCTTATAAAAGGATGGTAAACCAATAATTGGCTGGCTCTTTGAAACAACATTAGCCCAGTCAATATGAGTGACACATGTGGTAATGAAATGTGTGACGTTGTTGCTTGCTCGCTTTGTACTTTATGGATTCTCACATTAGCTCACTCTCATCTTCATACTTCACACCATTTTGCATGCATCGATCATTGCGATAGCATTTTCTCGTTATTTATAGTTATAAGATTTTATTCCGCATTGTGAGTGATGGAGAGGAGGAGGTAAAGGGTGTCTCTGCCATAGAACTCATAAATCTGGGTGAGCGAGGTGTGACCGTGTGAAAGAAAGAATGGATATGACGAAGAGGATTATGAGAGAGGTACTATTGAAGGGAGAAGATTAACCGAAGTCGTGTCTTGGTTTACACTTGCACTACGTCATGTATCTCTTTTGCAATGTGCGCATTTGCCATTTCTATGTCCCTCTGTAAAAATAATGAATATTTGTTGGAGGGTTTTTAGGACCATTTTGGTAACAAATGGAATTTAGAGCATTTTATCAAAGTAAATTAATTAATCGTGTAGCTCCCTCGTTCTTGTATCCTAGATTGCATGGAAAGTTGGATAGGAGGAAAAGATACACATGACCACGGACCACCACATTTCGACAACCACTCTTTCGGCTACGCTACGTATATCGGTGTACGTGGTAGGTTCATCAACACATGTGCCCTCCGCAGTTCCTCCTGCGAGCAAAGGTGTGCAGTTGTCCGTGTATGAAGCAGTGTTGCAGCTAGGGCGTTTTGAAGGTTTGAAGTAGCTAGGTTAGACAAGGACACCACGTTCACTTCACTAGTTCACTTCATATATGAGTCATGCCTACGCTAACCAGATCCATCGCCATCGTGAGTCGCTGCTAATCCTCGGGACACATGGAGCGACCAAGCCTCTCATTGACTCCCACTCCCATTTTCCTATCCTCGCCATGAACCAGTCCTCACCCATGTACTGCATGACGACACACATGTACTGCATGACGACACAGGAGAGGTGTCTGAGACATGGAAAATAGATCTGGCTAAGACGTTCAAGGGATAAGGTGCCACGAGAACAAATGAGACAATGCAGTACGTGGGAGAGGCACAACGATGACATAAGAACTGTCGTGCATGTTGTTTTTCTACATCTCCACTAGTAATTCCTGGTGTCTTCTATGCCCATACCATCAAATGCATATCCCGACACAACACATAATACTACAATTTCGACAAGCCAACAATCCAAAACGAAAAAAGAGATATGAGATATTCATACTTTTGCTTAGGGAAGCTTTGCTCCTTATATAAGACTATGGTGGTAAGTGACATGAACTCAACGGTCCTCTAATGATACGTAGGCATGAATATCTTGTTTATGAGCTCAGTCCTTGGGTAGGTCAGTATTTATGAAAACTTTATCAAAACTTTTAAAAAGGTTTTCTTTCTCACCTTTTATTTTCATTGCCCTTCTAAACCATATTTCAGATCAAGATATTCCACCTAGCTAACACAATACATTAGTACAAAGTGACCCTAGAACTTCATTTGACCAAATAAGATACATTTTATCACTTACTATATGCCGAACATGTAATCTCTATCTGGCTAATGGAAAGAGGACGGTACAAGTTCCTTTACTAGCTAGTATTGAGGGGTTTAACACTTTTTGATGTACTATGTTGTTGGTGAGGACACTGTGCTGGAGCTTCGACCCCAAATGTATGAATGACTATCAGCATCCTGAGGAAAGTTATAACAGAGAACGTGAATAGTGCAAGAGTTCACTACATGATAATGATAATTTGCTTCCGTGTGGTGTACAACTTCCAAATTACTTTCCTTTTCTCATCCAAATTACTTCGTTCATCCCTCTATAGTTGGATTATTGTAGGCTTAAAACAAGCAAGAAGTATAGTTTTTGGAACTTCGCTCGTCAATCTACCACAAATTGTTTCAAGGAGTTAAGTCCCAAGTGTTTCCATCCCATGCCTCACCAAAGTAATCATCATGTTGCCACATGCGAGTTATTTCTTCTAACCAAGTTGGTTGTAGCAATTTTGTGGAAAGGAGCACATTTACCGGTGTGGTGACATCAAAACGGACACGACTGCGAAAGAGTTGGAGTTGCCTCGTGTTTCGTGCAGGTACAGCCAAGATTTCACCTTAAGAAAAAAAGTACGGCCAAGATTGCACTTGGGCTGCAGCATATCTCCCTGTGTTCCGTGAAATTCGCGAAAAGTGGCGACCCAGGTTCTTTGTGTCGTGGGGTTGTCACGACATATGTCACGATAGGGTGACTTTGAGTTGAGGGCCAAGCGATACTGGTGCCAGGGAGATTGTTTAGCTCGGAGGGGACAAAGGGTTTACCCAGGTTCGGCCTCTCCATTGGAGATAAAGACCTACTACTTCCTGCTATGTTGTTATTGATCTCGATCTCGATGACCCGGCTACAACAACAGAGCCAGATCTCGATTAGGGTTACAATGATCTCTCTCGTGGGACTTGCGCAATATGAAAAGCTTGAACTAACTATGACCCAGGAGCCCCTTATATAGATGGCCGGGTCTCCTGGCACCTCTTCGTGATCTCCAAGTCTTGGACTCCGTGACGCGCTTCGCCTCCGGGTCTTCTAGATCTTTCCTTTAGTTAGGCGGGTTACCGACAAGCGCGCCGGCCCATTAGTAGAATCTAGCCCATGATGGTGATAGCGAGCCAAGCCTGGCCTCCTGCCTGGCGGGTCACGCTATCCTCCTTCTGGGCATACCGGGTTATCTTTCCCCAACACTTTGCACTGCTACTCTTTGCCGGCCACGATACCCAACAATCGTGTAGCTCCCTCGTGCTTGGATCCTGGATTGCATGGAAAGTTGGATATGAGGAAAAGATACACATTTCGCTAACCACTCTTTCATCTACGCTACGTACGTATATACGTGCTCGGCTCAGCAACACATGTCCTCCGCAGTTCCTCCGGCGAGCAAAGGCGTGCTGATGCCCGTGTATGAACTAGTGCGTTGCGGCTAGGGCTTTGAAGGTTTGAAGTTAGTTAGGCCAGGACACCACGTGCACTATTGGTAATTGGTGCACGTAATGCCGTCTTTACTCTTCACTTCCATGATAAATTACTTCGTGGTGCTACCACTCAAAATAAATTAACCCGACTCTCGTAGCAAAAATTAACCTCCAAAGTTTACTTTGCTCAGTTTTTTCTCTCAAGATTTGAGTTCTTGTGTGAAAAATGTGGAGAGTACACGATATCACGACGATGTCATTTTGATATCACTCAACGAATGTGTGACGTCCATGTGTTCGTCGCAACAAACGACAGGTCACTCTTCCCCCACACCGACATCATATCAAATATTAATATAACTTCTTTGAACCAGATCATACATCTTTATCTTGTGATCCAGACTAAAAGCATGTAATGTGGAGGCTCTCTAGCTCACACTAATCATAGTTTACTTCATCGATGATTCATGCCTACGCTTACCAAAACATCGAGCGACCAAGCCTCTTATTCACTCCCACTCCCCTTTTCCAATCCTCGCCATGAACCAGTCCTCACCCATCTAATGCATGACGACACAAGACCGGGGGCTCGGACATGGAAAAAATATCTGACTAAGACGTCCAAGAGATAAGGTGCCACAAGAACAAACGGCACAGTGCAGTACGTGGGAGAGGCACGATGATGGCATAAGAACTCTTGTGCATGTTATTTTTCTACGTATCTACTAGTAATTCCTGATGTCTTCTATGCCCATACCATCAAATGCATATCCCTAGTACAGAAACAACACATAATACTCCAATTTTGACAAGACATCCAAAACGAAGAAAAAAAGAAATATGAGATATTCAACCTTCTGCTTAGGGAAGCTTTGCTCCTTATATAAGACTTAGGTGGTAAGTGACATGAACTCAACGACCTACCGAAGGACTGAGCTCATAAACAAGATATTCATGCCTACTTATCACCCAAACTCTCGGTATCAGCTTGCTATTTTAGACGGTAAGGATAGGATCAGAGTGAAGAAAACTTATCAAATCCACCGGTAAATGTGCTTCTTTCCACAAAATTGTACACCCAACTTGGTTAGAACAAATGACTCGCATGTAGCAACATGATGCATTTACTTTGGTAAGACATGAAAACACTTGACTTAACTCCTTGAAACAAATAGTAAAATTGATGAGCAAAATTCCAAAACCTATATTGTTTGCTTGTTTTAAGCCTACAATATCCAACTATAGATGGATGAACAAAGTAATTTGGATGAGGTAAAGAAAGTAATTTGGAAGTAGCACACCACACGGAAGCAAATTATCATTATCGTGTACTAGTAAACTCTGGTATTAGTCACGTTCTCTGTTATAACCTTCCTCATGATGCTGGTGGTCAGTCGTAAAGGTATTAGTAATACCATAGTTTAAAAAACCGAACCGGTCAGTGAACCGGTTAGGTGGCTGGTTCACTGGTTCGGCGGTCCAACCGCCGGTTCACCTGGTTCAATTGCGACAAAACCGGCAAAATTAATAAATAAGTAAGCTAATTTTCGAGAAAATCATTGCCAAATCGTATATATAGCGTTTACTTCTTTACTATGACACATTAGAATGCTGGCGCTGGTTGTATTGGGCCTCGAAGCGTGTGGTTAGGTCTAGAACTGCAGGTTCAGTTCGAATCCTGACTGGGCCTCGGTTTGGTTTTTTTCCGGTTCTTTCATAGCTCGGTCTTTTGCGCTTAAAATACCCGACTGGGCCTCGGTTTGGTTTTTTCCGATTGGACCGGCGAATCTAAACTTATTTTATACATAGATTCACACATTTTAATATTTATGTGGTCAAATAAAAATGATATCTGATGTGTTTTTAAAATTACTAGCACAATACCGTGTGTTGCTACGGGTAGGAGAAAAATCAAATATCAATTATAAATATAAACGATAGAATAAATAAAAGGCTTTTCCTCCTGAGCGTTAGAAACCAAAGAATTAAGATGTAATCATCAGTATTTTCCTTAGGTTTCTTCAAGCATGCAAATGTCGTGTATGTTTGCTTCTTGTAGGGAACTATTGTTTTATCTCCAAATACACTGCCGATTGTTCAATATTCTCATGGCCTGATTAAAAATATAGTAGGTCAGTAATAGGCATCAAGCCATGTCGTGCTTGAATCATCTGAATTGCTTTAACCCATGCACTGTACCATTCCGGGTACCGTTTTCTTTTAATTGCGTGCACTCTGGTAGAAACATGGCACGCTGGCTGGCATCAGTATAGAAATTATCTTGTTGCCGTGTTTCTGCAGGGTACTTTTACTCGAGAACAGTGCACAACCACGGAGTGGAAATCTAAACACCGCTCCTCATCTAGAGGTGTAGTCTGTTGGCTTGGTGTTCCACCTGATGAACTTTTCGTCTTGTCGTCGGCAGCCGCGGCAGGGGCATTGACCCAACTTAGAAGTAGCGAAAAAGTAGCACATAATTGGACGGAACACATATAATTCTCTGTCGGACGGCGTCAGTAACCATGGCCACCGAGTTTTTCAGCAGGTCAGGCGCCACTCCGGCCGCCGACATGTCAGCGACGTGGGGAAGCGCCGCGACCATCACTTCCAATAATCAATTGTCATGCCGTGGGGGCTCATGAAGCTAGCTATATCGATCTCCTAGCAGCTATAGACGCACGGGGACTTGATTGATTGTTTGAAGTAGCCTGTAGCCGTATACTATTCCAACCCGTGAAGTATTGTGGCTGACTTCTTTTCAGCTTCTCAACCAGTTTTTGGGTACCAAACCAGAGAAACCTAAAAGAAGTCTACAGATTCCCCCCACCGAAAAACTCACCAGAAAACCAATTTACGTGTAGTGGGCAGAAACTGGTCGAGAGAGTTTCCCGAGCTTCTCCGCTCGGGCGTCGAAGCGTTGAGCGAAAAAAGACATGTCGTAGACCCAATTTACACCGAAACTGCCACCGCGTGGATAGCCCTCTCCTCTCTCTTCTCTCTGGGTCAACGACGAGGCGGTAGAAAAAAAAAAAAGCGGATAGGCCTCTCCTCTCTCGCCCGACCTCTCGTTCAGTGGATAGGCCTCTCCTCTCGTCCGACCTCTCGTCAAGCTCCGGCCGGCGCTCCCCACCCCCACCCCCGGCCCCGCTCCCCCATCTCCGCCGGCGATCCCACGGCGCCAGCGCCAGATATCGTCCCCGCGGCGCCGGATCCGAGCCGGTAGTCCCGCTCCCGAAGATCTCCTCCGCCCTGTGCTGTGCTCCGCCTCGTCGTCGGCTCCTCCTCCGGGCTGCCTCGAGCTCGTGCTGCTCTGCTCCGCCCGGTCGTCGGCTCCACCTCCTGGCGAAGTCGTGCTCCACCTCCTGGCTGCCTCGAGCTCGTGCTGCTCTATTCCGCCCGGTCGTCGGCTCCTCCTCCGGGCTGCCTCGAGCTCGTGCTGCTCTGCTTCGCCCCGTCGTTGGCTCCACCTCCTGGCGACGTCGTGCTCTGCTTCGCCCGGCCGTCCAGGATGTCGACCTCCCAAGCTGCGAAGGTATACAGCAGATTCTTCTCAAATTTTAGGATGGTCATGGTTAATTAGATAGTGATGCTAGAAGATGATGCTTGTTACTACATGATCTTCTTGTACTGCTCTCCGAAAATTGTACTGCTAGAAGATGATGCTTGTTACTACATGCTAGAAGAACTGCTAGTAGTGCATCGGGTACTAGTAGAAGATGATCTTCTTGTACTGGTGTTGTGTATGGGTGCGGTACAAAATTGGTGGATAATTAGTGTGTTGTTCTGCATCTAGATTGTGAAGCCGAAAGCGCCTAAAGCTTGTTGGGATGCTGTAGCGCATCGTGTATTTCTTGATGTGTGCATCGAAGAGGTGAATGCAAACAATCGTCCTGTTCATGTTTTGACCAAACATGGTTACGAAAATTTGGTTAAGAAGTTCAACGATCGCACGAAGAGAAACTATGATAAGGGTCAGATGAAAAATAGGTGGGAGACACTCAAAAAAGAATACAGTGTTTGGAAGGGATTGCTTCAACACGCAACCGGTTTGGGTAGAGATCCTACCACTCATACCATTGATGCTAGCGACGATTGGTGGGCAAATGAGATAGAGGTACTGATTTGTAATTGTAATTCTTTGTATATTTTGGCAATTGGTGTTCTTTTCATTTGCTCTAACAACATTTTGTAATTTACAGATGTCTCCAGATGCAGCCAAGTTTAAGATAGCTCCACTACAAGATGAGGAGGACCTTAAGATACTTTTTGACAAGAATGTTGTGACCAATGTGGCTGCTAGGGTGCCCCCTACTTCTCAGGTTCAGGTTGGAAACAAGCGAACTGCTGGGTCTACGATCAACCTTGAGGAAGACGGTTCAGGTTGTGAAGGTGCAGAGGACCCCTTGTTACACCCGTGCGTCCACATGGACAGAAGAAGAGAGCATGCCCCTACTCACCGACTCCCATAGCCGCACCAAAGATGAGTACCGGTAGTAGCAGTGCCTCCAAGTTCGATCGTATGATGGAGCTTATGGAAAAGAGGGAGAAAAATAAGGAGAGTATGAGGCTGATGGAAGAAGAGAACAGTAAGAGGATGATGGAAGAAGAGAAGAGTAAGAGGATGATGGAGAAGAAGAGAAGAGTAAGGGTTCTGTCATTATGACATTTCTTTTATTTTGGCTTGTAATGAATTATGCTTATTACACTTTGCTTTTTATTATCATGTGAGGAATGATACTTATCACACTAGCTCTTTTTTAACAAAAAACGCATATGTATCACTTAGAACGGTCAATTTAGTGTACATATCAAATTTAGGGGCAAAACAGACATCTCACAACTCATCACATGAAATAAGCCAAAACAGTACAAGCCCAAAAGAAGTCTCCTGAGGAGTTTTTGGAATTTCTGCCCACCGCAGTTTCTGCCCACCGGAATCCATAAGCAGGTTTCTCCATAAGCATAAGCTGAAAAGAAGTCAGCCTGTATAGGCTATGGGCTGCCGGCGGCGGACGATGGGTTTGGCGTGGACTGAAATAGCCAACGGGTCATATGACTTGGCGGTGGCATACTCCGTAATTATCCTACCACTGCAAGGGTAAAATTAGAAAGTGAAAAACGGATCATCACCTGAAAACATATTATATACTCCCTCCGTCCTAAAATAACTGTCTTAGATTTGTCAAAAAGTAGATGTATCTAGACATGAAACAAGTATAGATACATTCACTTTTGTACAACTTTAAGACACTTATTTTCGGACGGAGGGAGTAGTAGAGATAAACGGAGGGAGTACCTTTTATGCAAAACTCTAGCTCGAACGTGCAGTCCTACACTCAAAGACAGCAAAACGGACACGACTGCGCAAGAGTTGGAGTTGCCTCGTGTTTCCTGCAGGTACAGCCAAGATTTCACCTTAAGAAAAGAAAAAAGGTAAGGCCAAGATTGCACTTGTGCTACAGCAGATCTCACAACCACATAAAATCCAAGTTTTTCCTCTTTCTCCTCTCCCCCAAACCCTCGCCGCCGCCGCCATGGCCACAGCCACGTCCACAGCCGTCGCCATCTCGGGCGCCGCCGCCACCCTACCCAAACCCACCCTCCCGCGCCACCTTCCCGCCTCGCGCCGCGCCCTCACCGCCGCCCGCATCAGGTGCTGCTCCACGGTGTCCCCTTCGTCCGCGCCTCCCGCCACCGCGCTCCGGCCATGGGGCCCCACCGAGCCCCGCAAGGGCGCCGACATCCTCGTAGAGGCCCTGGAGCGCTGCGGCATCAGCGACGTCTTCGCCTACCCGGGCGGCGCCTCCATGGAGATCCACCAGGCGCTCACGCGCTCGCCGGCCATCACCAACCACCTCTTCCGCCACGAGCAGGGCGAGGCCTTCGCGGCCTCCGGGTACGCCCGCGCCTCCGGCCGCGTTGGGGTCTGCGTCGCCACCTCCGGCCCCGGCGCCACCAACCTCGTCTCCGCGCTCGCCGACGCGCTCCTCGACTCCATCCCCATGGTCGCCATCACGGGGCAGGTCCCCCGCCGCATGATCGGCACCGACGCCTTCCAGGAGACGCCCATTGTGGAGGTCACCCGTTCCATCACCAAGCACAACTACCTGGTCCTCGACGTGGAGGACATCCCCCGCGTCATCCAGGAGGCCTTCTTCCTCGCCTCCTCCGGCCGGCCAGGGCCGGTGCTGGTCGACATCCCAAGGACATCCAGCAGCAGATGGCTGTGCCTGTCTGGGACGCGCCAATGAGTCTGCCAGGGTACATTGCCCGCCTCCCTAAGCCGCCGGCCACCGAGTTGCTCGAGCAGGTCCTGCGTCTGGTTGGTGAGGCACGGCGCCCAATTCTGTATGTTGGTGGTGGCTGCTCTGCGTCCGGCGAGGAGTTGCGCCGCTTTGTTGAGCTCACCGGGATCCCAGTGACAACTACCCTCATGGGTCTTGGCAACTTTCCCAGCGATGACCCACTGTCTCTGCGTATGCTTGGGATGCATGGCACAGTCTACGCAAATTACGCGGTAGACAAGGCTGATCTGTTGCTTGCCTTTGGTGTGCGATTTGATGATCGCGTGACTGGAAAGATAGAGGCTTTTGCAAGCAGGTCCAAGATTGTGCACATTGACATTGATCCAGCTGAGATTGGCAAGAACAAGCAGCCGCACGTCTCCATTTGTGCAGATGTCAAGATCGCTTTGGAAGGCTTGAATGCTCTTCTGCTAAATGGGAGCAAGAGGTTTGATTTTAGTTCATGGCATGAGGAGTTGGACCAGCAGAAGAGGGAGTTTCCTCTTGGATACAAGACTTTTGGTGAGGCGATCCCACCACAATATGCTATCCAGGTACTGGATGAGCTGACCAAAGGGGAGGCGATCATTGCCACTGGTGTTGGGCAGCACCAGATGTGGGCGGCTCAGTACTACACTTACAAGCGACCACGGCAGTGGCTGTCTTCGGCTGGTCTGGGGGCAATGGGGTTTGGGTTGCCAGCTGCAGCTGGCGCTGCTGTGGCAAACCCAGGTGTCACAGTTGTTGACATTGATGGAGATGGTAGCTTCCTCATGAACATTCAGGAGTTGGCACTGATTCGCATTGAGAACCTCCCGGTTAAGGTGATGATACTGAACAACCAACATCTGGGAATGGTGGTGCAGTGGGAGGACAGGTTTTACAAGGCCAATCGGGCGCACACGTACCTTGGGAACCCAGAAAATGAGAGTGAGATATATCCAGATTTTGTGACGATTGCTAAAGGGTTCAATGTTCCTGCAGTTCGTGTGACAAAGAAGAGTGAAGTCCGTGCAGCAATCCAGAAGATGCTTGACACTCCAGGGCCATACTTGTTGGATATCATCGTCCCTCACCAGGAGCACGTGCTGCCTATGATCCCAAGCGGTGGTGCTTTCAAGGACATTATCATGGAGGGTGATGGCAGGATTGCTTATTAGTCTAAACTTCGGCAGGAGCTCGACCTACATGACCTGCTGTTGCAATGTGCCTGATCAGCATGATGGTGGTGTATGTTATATCAACTAGTAAGGTTGTAAAGTGTGAGTCAACTGTGAACCATGTATTTTGCTAGTTTGCTTGTTTAATGAGCCTGGTTTGGTAATCTTACCTAGCTCTGAACCTTAATAAAAAAGCAGTCGTTTGATTTGCTCTAGTACTGCTTCTCTTTTGTAGTCAGGTAGTATCCTGCGGTGGTGAATATCTGTTAGACCAATCTCATAGATGAATATAATTGCATTACTGACGGTATGCTAAGTTGCTAATTGCCCATCTTTTGTATTTTTGGATCCTCTATTTTGTGCTGGTCTTAGGTAGCGTTCAGTTTTGTGTGTAATGCGTTGTTCTTTTCCTTGCTATGTTGTGTGGTTGGCTCATTTGCGTGGTCTTTTGGGCTCTCATACATGTGTTACTATGGGGCTGTTTGGTTTGTGCCCACGCCGGCCACGCCAAATCAAGGGCGCGCCAAAGTTTTGGCGCAGGATTTGCCAACCCATGTTTTGCCCGCGCGTGGGCAGAAAATCGCACCTGGTGGCCAAAATTTTGGCGTGGCTGTGATACATGGGCCTCAATCCAAACGTCATGGTACAACACCGGTCAACGCCAAAGTTTTGGAAAGGCAGCCGCAGGCTACAATCCAAACAGCCCCTATGACTTTAGCGTGAAACCATTTATCCTCCACACACTATAGTTACAACTTATATATATATATATATATATATATATATATATATATATATCGGAAATAGTGGGCTACCACCGGTGGTAGCTGTCCACCTTCATCCAACCATCGAATTAACTATAGGGAGCACGAGATTGAGAGAACCAGACCTAGAAACAAAGCTGACGCCGTTACATCGGGTGAATGGTGATAATTCAATCACGGACTGGACCATGCCGTCGAGTTTTTCTCCTCCCTATTCCCCTTCCACGCACTACCACCCATACCATCGTGCTATTCCCCAATTCCCCACCACCGCGAGCCACCCAGACCCCGCTCCTAACACCACGAAGGGCGGCCGTCCTCCTATCTCACCGGCGCGGCGGCCCAGGCCTAGGGATGCAGCCGATATAGCTAATTTTTTTTAATAATACATTTTTTTAATTAAATTCGAAAAATATTACGCAAAATAACGAAATTTCAAAAATAATACGGCCTCGGCTTAAGCTGGGCCGATTAGGGCCTGTCGGCCGGAGCTGGGCCGATAAGGCCTTATCGGCTTTGTCTAAGACGAGAAGGTCGCATGGTGGGCCAGGCCTGCGCCCGACAGGCCGTCACGCGTCACGAGTGGGCACTAATCGGCCAACTCTAAGCCGACAGGCCTGTCGGCCAGGGCTGGGCCGATAGGATGCTGGATAAGGCCAGGCCTGGCCACATCTTCCTCCTCGCGTCCTCTCTCTCCTTTTCTTCTTCCTCTCGAAAACCAGCAGCTCCTTGCTGCGTTTCAGCGGCGATCTGTCCATCCAGCCACCAAATCTTCCTCCTAGAAATGTTAGAGAGTTAAGGCAGCTCAGATATACAGATGGGTTAGGTTTTTGTGTGATTTCGTGTTGTTTGGTTGGAGCAATGGTGGAGTTTAGGTGGAGGTTGGTGTAGGGTGGTGGTGGTGCAGCGTGGTGGTGGTGGTGCAGCGGTGTTGCATTGGCGGTGGTGGTGACGGTGCTGGTCCATTGAATCGGCACGCTTCAAGGGTATGCGTTTATCTGGCTAATTAGGGTTTACTGTTGCGCTAGTAATATTAAGTATATAGTTGTTCCCCGTTATAACAGTTAATTGGTGTCACATTTTTAGGTTGTTGAGATGAGTAATTTAGTGAAATGTTTGTTTTACTACGGTCCTGGCGAAGTTGTGGTAAATGAGCATGGAGCTGATTTGGGTGAGTTTCGATGGTCAGAGTTAGAACTGAGTGACCAGAAACATGGTCTATAAGTCAGCTGAAAAATTGGTTGGCAGCGTGTTTAGGGCTTAATCCTCAAACAGACACTGTCGGTGTGCATGCACTGTGGACGAAGACAAGGTCCCAGGTGTTTTTTTATTTGAGGCCGATAGAGCGGACCTCTCAGATGGTGCGATGGTTGCAAGGCTGCGCAAGCAGGGGATGTACCCCTCATGCCTTACTGATACCTGTCGCGAAGGAGGTGATTCGCCTGAAGGCGAGGGAGGGCACGATCCTGGCCAGAGTAGTCAGGAGATGCAATTTTCTGGACATGATTATAATCAGGGAGATGTTGGAGGTGGTGGTTATGATTCTGGCCAAAATAGTCAGGCAGAGCAGATGGAAGAGGGAGATGAAGATGATGTTGAGGCAACTGCAGACGATGTATTCCAACAAATGATGGAAGAGGAAGACGAAGATGGTGGTAGTGCTTATGGGCATGATTCCGACCAGTGGCGAAGGACGAAAAAAAATCGAGGTCGGGCGAACTCTAAAGTATAAAAAATAAAATCAAAATTGTCTAAACACGGTATTACTTTATATAATCAATACCGATAATGGATCTTTAATGCCGTCTACAAAACCAGTAATGGCAAAACACTACCTTTCCTTTGATTTTTTATTACTATCTACCACAAAACATCGGCTAAAATCAAAAACACCTTTGATATTTTTATGCCACATGCAAAAATGCAAAAGGAAAAATAGCCTAACCAAATGGAGTAGAATAGGCGCTGCAACCGAACGCTCGATCGATCCAGCGAAGCGACACTAAGCCTCGTCGAGCGAAGCGAACCAGCCTGTTCATGCCAGCAGCCCAGGAGGCCTTCCAAGGTCCCCCGCGCACGGCCCAAGAAGCCCAGCTCGGTTGAGACAGCTTCCAGCGGGCCCAATTAACCTTTTCTCCATTGTTTTTCCCAGAAAACGAGCAGAAAACAGCCAAACTTATATACACATAAGAAAATACCTATGTATATGCAACTTTTTGAGAAAAATCAAGGTAGGGCGGCCGCCCTACCTTGCCCTGTGGGGAGCTTCGCCCCTGATTCCGACGAGTCGGATGATGAACATGTGGTGCCTAATCCTGCGTCATGGAGTCATGATTTCTCGTCGTCAATGACAGTGAACGATGGTCATGATTCAGCCTGGGAATACCATCAGAACCAGGTTACTGCGGGTGCTCTATATACCGACAAGCAACATTTGCAAGACGCAATCATTAAGTGGGCAATGTCGACTTGCAAGACATTCAAAACCAAGGTGTCGAGTAAAAAATATCTGACAATGGAATGTGAGGTAGCAAGATGTCCTGGAAGGGTGCACGGTTATCGTCCTCACTTCAGCATAAACTGGAAATTGTTTTAAATTTAGAGTTTGATTTCATCTGTTATTAGTCTGCATCTGTGTTTTAAATTTTAACTTTCATTTCATCTATAATTTGTATGCATTTGTGTTTAAAAAAAGGAGGGAGAGGACGGAAAAAAAATGGAGAAAAGCACTCGGCTCAGTTAAGGCCGACAGAACCTTCTCGGCCCAGTTCTAGCCGATACGGCCCAGTCGGCTTAGCTTTCGCCGACGAACTTCTCTGACACGCGCAGCGTCGGCCGAAGGCCTTATCGGCGCAGCTCCGGCCGACAGGCCCTAATCGGCCCAGCTTAGGCCGAGGCCATATTATTTTTGAAATTTCGTTATTTTGCGTAATATTTTTCGAATTTAATTAAAAAAATGTATTATTAAAAAAAATTAGCGCCGATATACCGGGCTCCGCCGCTGGCCGGGCCGCGAGTTTCCCTGAGGTTCTCCACCAACCACCATCATCCGCACCGCGGACCTCGTGCCTCGAAGCCTTCCCGGCTCTGCCGCATCGTGTCGCCAAGGTCGCGGCGCCACCACCCGCGTTGAGCGCGCTCCCTCGTAGCGTCGTTCCTTCTACACCGACGCACGCTTTCTCCAGGGCGGGCTGCAGTGGGCACGCTTTCTCCAGGGCGGGCTGCAGTGGGATCGACAGATCCGCACGCCCGCGTCTCCAAGCTTCCAGAGACGCAGCCGGGCCCCTCCGACGCTGCCCTCCCCACCGCCCCGAGCGAGCCCAGCGAGCCGCCCCGCACGCAGCCTCACCCACCGTGCCGCGCCGTCCCTGCTCCTCCCGCACGGCACGGTCCCTGCTCCTTCCGCATGGACGCCAGGCCGTCGCATCACTTGCATCCCGCGTCCACAACGGTGGTGCAGTCCGGAAGGGGAGGCCTGTCACGTCCCGTGATGAGGACGAGCAGGGAGAACTGGACTGAGACTGGGAAGGGACGAATTTAGACTGGGAATCAGAAGAACAGCAGGGGACTGGGAGAAGAACAAGGATGGGGAACAGACTTCGAACTATTTCTTTTTCTGTCCTCCTCGTAGCTGCCTCTGTCCCTTATAACCTCTGCCCGCTGGTCCGGTACGAGCCGCAAGCCCATGTACAAGTGGCCAAGGTCCATGCCCTCCTGGCCCAGATCGTTACATGGATGAGGTGTTACATTGCCGCCCCTCAAAACGCGGCTTGACCCCAAGCCGCGGCGCTGCACAGCTCCAGGATCCCAGGGTCTGAGCAATG
The DNA here is from genome assembly GCA_947311845.1 of Poa pratensis. Taxonomy (NCBI): domain Eukaryota; kingdom Viridiplantae; phylum Streptophyta; class Magnoliopsida; order Poales; family Poaceae; genus Poa; species Poa pratensis. Next base: position 99,620,233 of record CAMZMU010000020.1, read on the forward strand.
ATACACTGACCTTGAATGTTATGATGTGCAGTAGGATCTTCCTTTGAAAAATGAACAACATCCACAATGCACCAATGTTGTCAGCACACGTCATGACATGATATTGACTGACTAGTATCAGAGGAAGTTGCATTAGCCATCTTGCTATTTCCCAATTTCTTGTAGTCACTTGCATGGACAAGAGATGCAACACCAAACCATACGGCCATATTTGTAAAGTTGTGAAGTCCAAGACAAACAAGTTTGGAGAAATGAGCCGCTTCTCAGTTTGCAAGCCACCACTAGTCAGCTGCTCCTTAAACTCCATGAGCGTACTCATCTCAGAACTAGGCTCAAATGTAAATATATAAAATTCCCGCTGCTCGAGCAAGCTCAAAACAATTCTCATACTAGGATTCCAGTGCGCCTTTGCTCTCTGGTAATGCAAAAGTTGCAACGGTGTTGCTAGAAAATACTCATTGCAGAACTTGGACAACCACCAACAAACAAGATGTATCACTGGATCCCATTGCTGCACCCCTTGAAGTTCTGGCCACCATGTTTCAACAACCCAAAGCACACCCTCCAAGCACCACAACGCACAAGGATTGGCCAAAAAACAGCCAGAAGAGACTAGATGATTACCAAGTGACTGAGGCACATGTGACTTCGAATCTGCACAGGTAGTTTCTGTGAGCGCCATAGAACCACACTGATGGAACATCTTCATGACAAGACAACTTAAACATCGATGTTGCAAACCATCCTCAACTGTGGCCATGGTATCTTCAACTGCAAATGGGCGAAATCATCAATAAATGAAGGCCATGGCGCTGGCCGGGGCATCCTCTCCTTGGTCTTAATGCACACTTGCACAGGCGGAGGCCAAGGTCTCCAGCCGCTTTTAACCTTTTGTGGTACTTCATCGACCAACACATGTGTTGCAACGCCCTCAATGCCGGTGCGCACCCCAACTCCAATCGTGGTGTTCACGTGGCCGTGGGTGAGCAGAAAGGCGGTTGAAGGAGCAAACCTAGGCATTATCATGCTGCTGTAGGTGTCTGAGTATTTCTTCAAACAGCTTGCGGGCGTGAATCTATCATGCCCCAGATCAGCCAGCGGTGACGATATAGAGACTGGCATGGCCTCCAGTGGAGCTGGAGCGGACTGGAACACATCCTTCGAAGGCGGAGACACGACCATGACTCTGGTGCTGCCGCGGTCGGTGTCGAGGACTATCGTCGAACACCTTGTGGGCGCCACAGGTATGACGTCCACCTGTGGTGCAGAAGAAGTCGCACCGTGGCCTGCTCTCGCGTACATGGGGGGTGTCGAAGCAGTCGCACCGTGGCATGCTCTCGCGTACCTGGTGGGTGTCGAAGCAGTCGCCGTCCCCGTGGCGGAGGAGGATGCGATCCGCAGCATCTGCTCGCAAAGCGAACCACACGCCTCCGTGTGGCTGTCCAATTTCCTCACGAGCCGATCGAGCATGTCCTGCAGTGACATGGCGCGGTGATCCTCGGATCACTAGGAGCCGTGGTAAAGCATACAGGGCGCCGACCAGGGATTTACAGCGCCGATGAGGCGTCTCACCACTCGATCGAAACAGCCCAGCGGACGGATCGTCGAGGCTCTGATACCACTGTCACGTCCCGTGATGAGGACGAGCAGGGAGAACTGGACTGAGACTGGGAAGGGACGAATTTAGACTGGGAATCAGAAGAACAGCAGGGGACTGGGAGAAGAACAAGGATGGGGAACAGACTTCGAACTATTTCTTTTTCTGTCCTCCTCGTAGCTGCCTCTGTCCCTTATAACCTCTGCCCGCTGGTCCGGTACGAGCCGCAAGCCCATGTACAAGTGGCCCAAGGTCCATGCCCTCCTGGCCCAGATCGTTACATGGATGAGGTGTTACAAGGCCCTTTTTGATGGAGTAGTTGGGGCGGAACTCTCCAGGAACCGGGTGGGGTTACGCCGGATCTAGGAGATGGAACAGGGGCGCCCGCGGGTGGCTCGCGTCGGGGAGGAGAAACAGCGGGCGGCCGCGTCGACGAGCAGAGACAGGGAAGGCTCGCCCCGGGGAGAGGAATTGTGGGCGTCCGCCGTCCGCGTCGGCGAGATATCCGACAACGACAAGGCCTGGGAGGCCATGCGCGTAGGCAGCCGCAGGCGCTGGAGCTTGCCTCCATCGACGCTGGGCCGCAAGCACAGATCTTCTCTTTAGTGAGCACCGAATTGCCAAGGTGCTGGAGCTTGCCTCCATCGACTCCCGTTCTTCTTCTTTCTATGCTTCTAACAAGTATGTTTTTTTGCTTGCGCTCTCGCCGGATTAATCTGGATTTTATCCTTCCCTTTGGTGATCTATTTTATGTCCTCTCTCTTCGAGTCACGAGCTGCTGGAAGGGAACTTCCGATTTGTTCAATCACATCTCCAAAGATATAAAAACACTGCACTAACTTTGCTATTTTCTCCTGCTTCCCATGGCTTTTGCATTTTTTTCACCAAAAGCTTGTGTCGACTGGGGGATAGTTTGGATGAAACTGGATGAAGATGATGGATAGTTCTTGTGTTTATGCATAAGATCTTGTTGGTTCTATTTTCTGAAATAACTGCACTTTTTTTAAGAGCATTCTTGCTGTCAGAGGCTGCGATTTTCAGACTGTAATTCTTAAGATCAATGTCCCCTCCCGTATTATGTTTCTTGCAGTAGGGAGGTACATGCTACAGCGATTTTTATTTTTCTTCCATGCTATCTCTATCTCAGGATCAAAGATTTATCCATGATCTGAACTGATATTTTGGTTTTGGATCGAATTTGGTTCATGATCTAGTATGTTTATTTTCCTTCATGGTCTGAAAATGAACAGAATATTGGTTACCGAGCTGGAATTTTTGGTACCTGCTGGTGATGGCCATGAGGCTCGGCAGGGGGACCCAGAATGTTTTGTTGTTGTTTAGGGGATTCTTGAGCTAAGCTGATTCGATCAGCTGTCCCTAATTGATGCTTGAGTATAAATTGAAAAATATGAATGTGCACTCGACCTTTCCATTGAACAAAAAGTACCATTTTTCTATTCTCTCTCTAAAAAGTAATAATTTTCTTTTTAGAGTTTGGAACACGCTATAATAATTTTGCAGCAGGAACAATACAACGGTGATAGTGAAATTATGTCATGCTTAGTTAAACATATCTCGCGTTAGAAACCATCATGGAGACGAAAATAACTTCGGATGCCGACGGTGGAGGTAGCGCCTCCTGGCTGGTGGCACAAGTGCATTCCAGATCAAAAATCACGTTCGTGATCTTGATCCACATGTTGTATATATTTGTGATCTTGGATGGGAATGGGATTTCAGACTAGTTGATGCTTTGGAAAACCTTTCGATATGCCTCCTTTTTATCTTTTCTCGTTTCTGTTTTGTTTTTCGTTTCACAAGTGTTCTTGCGGTACTGAAAGAAGCACATTATGTTGTATGCATTCAGGGAGGTACAGTCTACAGGCCTACAGCGATTTCATTTTTCTTCCATGCTATCTCTATCTCAGGATCAAGGATTTATCCATAATCTGAACTGATGCTTTTGTTTTGGTTTTGGTTCATAATCTGCTATAATTTCCTTCATGCTCTGAACATGAACAGAAAAATAAAATTTCTTTGCAGGACCATTTTTGGCAGCTGCTGGTGTTGGATCACGCTTCGCCATCAGGCAACAAGGCTCGATTCGATGAATTTTTGGGCAGCTGCTGGTGTTGTTTTTAGTGAATTCTTTAGCTGAGCTGATTCGATGAGCTGTCAATGGATCCTTGAGCTGCATTGGTCACCCTATGTAATTTGAAAAATATAAATGTACACTCGGCCTTCCATTGAGCAAAAGGTACAATTTTTCTTTCTCTTTCTAAAAAGTACTGTAGAACTTTCTTTGTTGGGTACACGCTATAATAATTTTGCAGCAGGAACCATACAACCGAAGTCTGGAGATAGTGAGATTAGGTCTTGCTTAGTTAAACACACGTCACGTTAGAAACCATCCTGAAGACCATTTGCTCTAAAAACAATCGTCCATGCTTAGGTAGCCACCGCATGCCATCAAGAATTTTTGTAGTCGTTGGCGGAAAGTACACTACTACTAGAAAACAATCACCGCTCACCGATGCACATTACTGTAAAAACAAAAAGTAATTTGATGTGCAATGCTTTTCTCATTGTCCTGGTTGATTTGAGTTTTTCTACTTCTTGAACGTTTTGAAAGACACAGCCAAAAAAAAGACACAGCCAACTAATGTAATTAATTGTTGTACTCCACAATAAGAAAGACACGGCCCGCAGATGCCATGCATGGCCACCGCGCCACAAACTAGGAGCAACAGTTAAAAAAAAAAACTAGGAGCACAAATGGACCACGGTGCCGGTCGTCCTTTTAACAAGTCCACGGAGCAAAGGTTCAAATTTTGAAAAGCATGCCAGCAATGCGGACTGACTGGTGACAGAGTAGAGGACAGCCTGGTAGCTAACGGAGAACCACCTCCGTCACATGCATGAACAATTCGATTCTTCAGGTTTTCATCAAGGGAGCATATAGGATGCAAAATCCAACGGCCCACGCCCTATGCACAGCTATCACCGGTGGTAGAAAATCCGGTATGTCTTGTTGCGTTTTCCTATAGTTACACTGCACTGTCCTTTTGCACAAACCCTGTATATATTCAGAATAGTGTACTGCTTGTTTTTTCCAAGCCTTGTATCTTAGTCGTGTACATTTTGTGACCTTTTTTTTTGGTGGATCAGTATGAGCTTTCTTCCAATGATGAGTCGGTTAAATCATTTCAAGATGGATGAAACAAATTTACGCAAGAAGACTCATTTCTAGACCGAACTTTGTACCACTTTTATCTGGCCACTTTTATAATTTGTCATGTTCCCCCAGCTGTATCTGCTTCCTAACAAAAGATAAAATGTCAATAGGGTGGGGGAGGGACATCTTGATTCAGTATTTCTTTTGTCCCGCTTTGTTCACTATTCTTTGTCTTCGTTTCTTGCTGTATTTCCTTTAGTCTCTACTCTCTCTGCATTTCTTCAGCCTCTCTGTCTTGTCTATCTCTTTTATTGATCTATTTATTTCGAGAATCCTATTTAGTTTTATCCTAGCTCTTGTGTCCTTTTTATCTGCCTTTTCATTCAATTTCTCATAACTTTTAAGCCATCCGTCATTAGTTTATAAGCTTAATTAGATAACAATTCTTATTGCATTAATATTGCATTAATACACTTTTTTTTCTGGAGATATGCTGCATTCATTATTGCAATTAAGAGACTGGTATACGGTAAATTCTATAAGAGCCGTTGTGTAATCGTGTTTTTGAAGACCGACCAGCCGTTTCCCTTTTATCAGAGTTAAAAAACAACATGAAGAACGTACCCACCATCGTCTGTGCCCTCGCCATGTCTCTAGCGGCCGCCACCATGCTCCCCGCTGGCGCCGACGCCGCGTGCGCCGGCCGTGACCCATCCATGTCCATCGCTGCCGCGTGCAACAAGACGACCGCCTGGCAGGGCAAGCCCGCGTTCAACCTCTGCATGAAGACGCTCCGTGGGGCGCCCCGGAGCGGCGGCACCGCCAGCGTCTACGCCATCGTCGCCGCGAAAGCCGCCCTGGAGTCGTGCGCGGCCACCTCTCGCACCGCCAGCAAGCTGTCGCAGGACAAGAAACTCCCAGAGATCACGCGGGTGACGTACGGCGGCTGCGTCGACATGTACGGCCTCGCGCGTTCGGGTCTCACAGCCATGGGCGACGCGCTGAAGACCTGCTCCCGGCCGGGTCTCGTCCGAGGCCTCGAGGGGGCAGACGCGGCGGTCAATGAGTGCGTGCGGTTGTTGCGGCTCGTCGACGGCGACGTGAAATCGCCGTTGCACCGCATGGTCCTGGCTGACCGGGATAGGATCATGCTCGCTGGCCTCCTGGGATCGTTGATACCTGATACCAAGTAATGCAGTATCTCCGATGGAATATGTTTGAATGTGGAGATATGGGATTAATTGCCTCGTTAATAATTCTGTGGAACCTGATGAACATTGTACTATTGTAGTAGTACGGGGTGAGAAATCATCTACTTATCCCATCCTACACACCTAGTTGGTCGAAATGTGTTTTCATCGATATGAGTGCCAGAACTGATTGAAATTGGTAACATTCTTGATTTCGAAATCTCTCTTGACGAATTCGTAGAATGTTTGCTCTACATCACTAGCAGTAGGAAAACCGTTGCAACCTGCTCGCCTCTATTCACCTTTCCCATTTTCTCTTCTTGGTACTTTGGACAGCCTCTTCTTCAGGTCACCTGTGACCTGGCTGCATAATATACGTGTACACAGTACACCAGAACTAAATTGCAATGAACCTCGATAAAAGCAGCAAGGATTTCCAGAAATTAGAGCAAGTTTCAGCATTAGATGGAACCATTTATAACCAATCAGTATGTGCGTTAGCTAAGTTATAACAACCAAACTGATCAAACATTGGCATCCTAAGCGACATGAGGAGTAAGAATTACCCATCTTGCACCTGCTTCTGTTTTTTTCTTCACACTATGTGGTGTTGGCTGATCTTTGCTCAACACCTCGGACTCATTCTACTGACATCAAGATCCCCTGACAGCGTTAGTCGGTGAAGAGCGGTTTCTTGTAGTCGTTCTTTGGAACTGTCCAGCCAAACAACACCTGGAAAACACAAGCCTGAGCTTAAATTCTGCCATTTTTGCAAATACATGTAGATGAGGTTGGCATAAAATAATTCCTTACAGAGTTGCTGAGGTATACTGAACCTTACATATATTTTTTCTTTTATCTGGCGAGCTAATCAACGTTGTGTGATCTTCAGATGTTCATCACAACCAACGCCCATTTGTTTTGACACGACATCATCAGATCATATCATAGATCTTTATCCTGCAAGCTGGCTAGAAGCAAATAAATCAGGAGGCGCTCCATCCTGCACCAATCAGAGTTGGCAGACGAGTCACGCCTAAGCCTCCAAGGACTTTCGCCAATTTTCCATCACCGTGGATGTCACTAATCTTCCACGTAGTTACGCTGGAAACATTGTGCGACAAGGGTGCTCAGCTAGGTCTTGCTCTCTTTTGCCCGTGCTCACTTTGAGTGAAACTATCACATACACATCCAGTCCTAGCTAAAAGAAGACAAATGTACAATGTTGCTTCCTCGTGATTAAACCAGGGCATTTCATATGGCACTGCCAGGAAAACTGATCAAGGCCGGTAAAAGAGGGATGGGGCACAATGACAGGATTTGAAGTAGTGCGACAAGGACCAGAGTAACGAAGATGAGATAGACCACATGTGCATGCTATAATTTTAGGTAGCCGTGTGTAATTCCCGGTGCCTTCTATGCTCATACCTATCAAATTCCTATCTCTAGTGTGTATTATGTAGTGATAGTAGAACAAATAATGCACAAACTTGGACTGGAAAAACACAACCAATATTGAGAAACACGATATTTGTCCTATGCTTAGGGAATCTTGCTCTTTTAAAGACTTGGATGATACATATTGACATGAAGTCATTAATACATTGATAGACCAATAGATACATAATCTATTGGTTATGATTTTGGTCCTTGGGTAGGTGACTGCTACGGAAGCTTTATCAGCCCTTTAATCAAATGATGAGTTTCCTTACATTTTTTAAGGAAGACTTGTATTTCCATGATTCCACCCCTTCACGCTAAGATCAAGACGACACAACTACCAAACAAAGTTCAATACTACAAAGTTTATGAAATAAACCACAATAAATACCATTCCGCAAAAGAGAGAGAAAAACGAGCTAAGTAGAGCCAATATTGTGTAGTTTCATTAAACTCCGGAGAAAGATATATCACATATAAGTACATCACCAACCTTCCAAATGTATTGAGCCCTCCAAACTCCTCGGAGTTTTCTCAACATGCCACTTTATAAATTAATATACTCTGGTAATTAGCCAGAGTTGCAAGGATAGGATCATGGCTCGTAGCCTCCTGAGAGCGTTGATGTCTGATTAGTAAGAATATGTTTGAATGTAGAGATATGAGATTAATTCTATCGTAAACAATTCGGTGGAATCTTATGAATGTAGTAGTACGGCGTTGGAAATCATTTACTCATCCCAATCTACACCTAGTTGATTGAAATATATATTCTCTGATGTGATTAACAAATGGCAGAATGGATTGATATTTGTCACATTCTTGATATTTTAGAATGTTGTAGCATTTGCTAATCATGTCTATCTTCTACACCAGCCTGCACGTACCCTGATTGTTAAACTCGATCAAACTTTAGAACAAGCCGCTCTCGGGCTACATGCAGCCTGTTTTTTGAAATTTTTGAAACGATAATTTAGAGTTTCAAAAAATTCTGAAAATAATTCTTGATGTTGGTAACGATGAATTCTACAAACATGAAAAATCTCAACTCGAAACACTTTGTGTGTTGAACCACACAAAAAAGATCTTAAAAAATATGTAAGTAAAATTTTGCACCGTTCACTATGGAGTACTTCATATCTGCATTTTTATCATTTTACACAGCCTAAAATACAACGTATTTCAACTCAAAAATTTGCACAATGATGAAATATACTACATCTAGAATTTTTTCAGATTTTCTTGAAACATTTGTAATGTCGCTTTTAATTTTCTTTTTAAACGAGCTACATTTAGCCTGAGCTACGAAACACCGCACTCTACTAAACTGGGAGTTTCAGACGAACACCAAGGAAATGACACAAACCACTGCTCTTTGGAGAGGCTGTTGCACATTCCATAAACCATCCTGTTTTCGTTTAATATCTATTGACAATAGGACGAAATCCAAGATTAATTTGATTGATAGAAATTCTGACAGGCACCGCACCACAAAATTTTCACCAGCAACATATGTTCTCTCTGGGAACTAGGTGTATGTCAGTCTCATTTGCCATGTCAGATTTTGTCTTTGTGGTCGCACGAATAAATTTGTTAGATCAATCTAAACCATCTAAGTTGTCACATAAACTCGGAACTATATGCATACTAGCCTGGCTATGTTTCCAACACTTACCACTAGTTGTCACATAATTTTACCATGCATTAGCAGCAAGAGATCAAGGAAACTAGACCCAGAAAAGTAGCTTGTGTGTGGGAGCCGTCTAAAACTATTTCCAAGCTCCTGAAGAACACCAAAGACACGTTTTGTTCTGCATTCCTTTCTTGCGAGGAAAAGAGCCCACAGCTCCCAATTTTCATTTCAGTAGTGGAAAGTAGAAACTGATAAAACAGTTTTGGTGTCTGTCAGGTCTAGCTCAGAAGCCTGATACATGAGGACCGCATGCAAACCACACCAGGGCATGCAAAACAAAAAGATGAGCCGAAGACAACCAACTTCTACAGAGCAACCTACTGATCTCCTACAGAAAACTCACATTCAGAACAACATTAAGTCGGCACATGATGCCAGGAGAACCAACTTCACTGTTCTGCATTCACGGCTGTTCATCCAAAATACATCCTTTCCACGGTCAACCAGTGTAGACCAGATGCATGCTACTGACCAAGATCCGCGTGCCGCTCCTCAGCCGCACAAATCGCATCAGTGGAGATCTCACGGCCCTTGAAGTAGTTGCCACAAGGGGGATGCACAATCTTAACCGGACCACCCTCACAGATAAAGCAGCGTCCTGTTTGGCAAAATTAGAACAAACATGATAACTTCATGTCAATAATCAAGACATGGCTGTAATCCGTTTTTTATTGTTGTTGGATGTAATTCTACCCTAATTATCACAGCTGTGAGAGAGTGGTTCAGCGGCTGACTTACCGGGAAATGCATGGTAATTATGAATTGGGAAGCAGATTGGCCGCTTCTTCGACCCTTCAAATTTATCATCAGCTTTGTTCCAAAATTCCGCGAAGTAAGTGTCTGAAGCAAGGTCTCCTTTCCCCTCCCCTCCTTCTACAGTACCAGGAGAGAGGCGACAGGGCGGAAGTCAAAAGTCCCCTTCTCACCGGCGGAGCCGGAGCAGATCCGCGCCTCCCCTCGTCGCCGCGGCGGGGGGGGGGGGGGGGGTTGTGGGGTCTTGCTCCTGGTCTCTGGCCTTGTAGATAGGGTTGTTAGTAGCTCCTGCCGCTTCGATTTGGTGAGGAATCGGTCGCGGCATAGGAGAAATAAGATCGCCCGCCTTCCTCTCCCTCGCCGGCGACGGCGGGTGGCTGGCGCTTTTGATCCACCGGCCTCCGGGTCGTGTGGTTTTGGTCCTGCTGAGCTTTGGGTTCAGCGGTGTTTGGCCTCCCTCTGGTGCCGGCGGATGCGGTGGCCTTGTGGGAGTTTTGGGCCCTCTCAGATCTGTCGATCTGCTGAGGTGTTTATCCTCTGGATGGGTGCTGCGGCGACGGCGGTGCTCCGTCCTGGTGAGTTCTTCCTCCCCTTCCTCTCTGTCGTTGCACTGCCGTGCTCCCCGGCGTCGGTGCAGAGGTTGGGTTATGATGTGTGGTGCGGTGCGGGGAATGGTGCTCTGCTCTGGTGCTTGGGTGGTGGTGCGGTGTTGGTGGATCTGGCATGGCCTGGCCGCCCCGGCGGCGGGAGATGCTGGAGCTGGTCGTGGGGTGGCTTGGCCGTGCCCGTTCAGCGACAAGATCTTGCTGCTTGCGGCAAGTGGTTGATTCGGTCGTCTTCAATGTTGGAGGTCCTCCCCTTCCAGGCGGATGGTGGTCAGCTTCTTCTTCTCCGGCGTTCGTCGGCGACGAGAAGTTCTGGTGGCTCAACAGGGTGCTGTTGTAGTGCTTTGAGTAGAGTACAAATTTCTGTACGAATTTGCGTATGTTTTCTTCTTTGTATCCTTTGATTGTACGCAGGTTTGTATTTCAAAAAAGAATTCCGCGAAGTAGAGCTTGCACTCGAGGGTTGACGTATTAGCACTGTTTAAGAAATCAGCAGACATGCTCGCCAGAAAATTGACATGGTAGCATGTCGTGTCGGCTGAGCATATCCTTGACTCCACTCCACAGATGACGAACTGAGTCTGAGGTCCCTGTAGGAAACAAGCAGAATTCAACAGATCAACAGATTAATAAGGACGACGACCAATGCCATAGAGTGATTACTTGATTGTATTTTTTTACCAGAAGAAAATCGCGTCGAATCAGTTCTTCCACATTGGTACGAACAAAAGAGTGCAGCTGGGGATCAGGCACCGGTGTGGCAGGTATCGTGTTGAAGCCGAAGATGGACATAGCGGGGAATGTCACGCTTTGCGCTGTCGGGGACACCGCAGCCTGCTGGAACAGTTTAGGAGTAATTGGTGTTCCGAACCCTCCCAGCGTCGGCGCAGACATTGTATTCAAGGCCGATTGGCCGAGAGCAGGAGTCGTAGCAATTTTTTGCACAGGTGCTGCTGCAACGTCATTGCCGGCTATCAGCATGTGTAGCTCCTTGAAATCAACGTTGGAGAGAGCACGTTTGGCCATCAGCAAGGAGCGCAGGCGATCACGCTTCTCAGGGGTCAGCAACGTTGTGAGGAACGCCACAAGGGCAGCCGGCTGGGGGTGCCTGGCGGCCTCGGCCGCAGCAGCCAAAGAGAGCCGGTTCAGAGAGCTCGTCATCATCGGCTTAGAGTTTTTACAGAGGCATGCCACCGCCTCTTGCTCTGTGACGCCGTGGTCGGCGTGGAGGATGGCGATAAGCCCGCGGAGAGAAGCTGACTCGGCAAGGGTCATGGAGCGAGTGGCCACGATCAGGATGTCGTCGTCGCCATCGGCAGACTCATGGTGTGGGAAGTGTGCGCTGTACCAGATGGAGTTGACGACAATGTTGAACACGGGGTCCTCCATGACGCCGTAGCAGTGCCCGCCGGCCAGCATGGCGCGGAGGAGGCGAGGCTGGTGGTCACTCGGCAGCATGGCGAGCGCCTCGATGTAGAGGCCGTGTATGGTGTCGAGGAGGCTCATCTTCAGAGAGTTGGTGTCCGGTTGCAGTTGCAGTACGTTGTTGGTGCTCAGGAAGGAGCGCAGCCTGCTCTCCGTGTCTGAACCAGTGGACAGATACGCGGCAGCGGCCGCGAAATCGTCGTCGTCCCGGCGGCTCGGATGCCTCGAGATGGTGGTCTTGGTGACAAAGCTGCTGTTTTTGTTGTTATTATTGAAAGCTGCGACTTGGTCTCCTGTAACGGTGGTAGTGGAGAAGTGGTCATGTCCGAGGTTGCAGATCACGGTGACGTTCCCGTCGGCGTCTTGGGAGGAGATGGAAGAATGGGGCAGCAGTGGCAGTGCCGGTGGCGGCGGCGACCATGGGTGTCGAAGCAAGTTGAGGATGTCGTTGACGCGGCCGACGCTGAGCTGCTCCCCGCGGCGGAGGTCGTCCAGGACAGGGTCGAGCAGGTGGCGGGGGAACCTGGACGCCAGGAGCTGCACGAGGTCGCGTGGGTCGCGCAGTTCTGCATCGACGGCGGCATACCAGAGCGCGGTCTTGGTCCTGCTGCAGTCCGGGGACGGCAGATCGAAGCCGCCTGTGCGGTGCCACTCGACGAGGCCGATAGCAAGAACGAGGTCGTGGCGGGCAGCATTGAGATAGCGCTTGGCCTGGGCCTCGGTGAGGTGGCGGAAGTAGGCGATCATGAAGGCGACGAGCGCGGAGCGGGACCTGCGCGCGATGTCGACGTAGGAGGCCCTGTCGGCGGCGTGCCGCACCGGGTCGGAGCCGAGCGGCAGGACGCCAAAGTCGCTGGATTTTCCCATGAGGTAGATCCGTAGATGGCGTTGACGATGATGTTGGTGACGGGATCGCTGAAGCCGAGGAGGAGGCCGCCGCGGGAGAGGAAGCCGGCGAGCCGCGGCATCTGGGCGATGGGGAGGCGGCGGGCCGCCTCCAGGTAGAACTCGATCATGTCGTCCAAGTACTGCGGCGCCTCGGGATCTTGATACCAGTAGCGCGGGACGACAGAGATGGCGGCATCGGGCATGACCTCCTCCTCCCCCTGGAACTTCTTCCTCTCCGGCTCCGGCGGCGGCGGATCCTTGTCCTTCCCGGACGCGACATGGCTGGCTTCCTCCTCCTCCCGTGAATCTTCTCCCTCCCCGGCTCCTCCTTGTGCTTCACGGGCGCGACATGGTCCTTGGTTGGGTCAAATCGGTCGAGGTCGGAGCCGCCCCACAACGGCACGGCCCCATCGCCGCCCTCCAGCAACAGCTGCCGCCGCAGCAGTTCCTCCTTCTCGCCGTGAAACCTCTTGCATTGCCTTTCGCTTTCATCAGTCATTTCGGACCTCTAGCTAGCGAGAATCGATTTCGAATTTGGGACCTCTCTCTCTCGATCTATTTCGATCTAGGGCATCGCTCACACTATCACTCACTCTTCTACCTTTCCCCACTCATCCGGTGACCAAAAAGAAATACTAAAGGATGCAGTTTTACAGTGACCAAAGGACGTGTAAAGATTACCTGAGCTCTAGTGCTCTGCTAATTTGAAAAATTTGAAGTTTCACTTTTTTGAAAAAATCATGCATGTTGTCGATGATGTACCCTATAGATGTGAAAAATCTACTCCTCCGTTTGGAAAAGGATGTCACAAAAATAGTGTATAGAAGTTTCTATACACTATTTTTTCCGAACGGAGGGAGTACAATATAAAAGATCTTGCATTGAGATTTGGCACGCATGTATTATACATCATTGAGACATGCATGATTTTTTCAGATTTTTGTAAAACTTTTAAATATATTTTTTAAATTTCTTAAAGTAGTAGGAGCACTGAAGCTCAGTGCAAAAACCACTTTCCCCGAAAGGATGCAACATTTTTGGATTCACGATACCTGGCAATTTTTCCAGTGACCAAAGGATGCAGTTTCCGTTCGTTTACAAACCAGTGTGTTGCAGCTTGGATTTTTGTGTGTGCAAAAAGCTTGGGTTTGAAGGTGAATTTCCATTATTTTGGGGTAGTGGGTAAGTTGGTGAAGCCTAGGGAAACCACCAACTGCTAACGGTGCATGAAATTGTGATTTACTACTATTCTCTTGATCTCTTCCCATACTAAGATACTTCTTGTTGCTAGTTTTCATGAATTAATTAACCTTCAAATTTAACTTTTCCCTTAGCCTTTTTCTAGATTTGAGCTATTCAGTAAGGGTGTAATAATTTAGAGGCACACAATGCCACGCCGATGATGTTCTGAGATCTACTCAACGGTGTATGGTCTTCACATGATCATTGCAACAAATGCCTCTTTGTTCTTACACGACATTGGTCAGATCTTTTTTCAATATCGGATCATATGTATCTTCAATTCTTTATCCTCCAATTTATCCGGACAGCCAGCCTCAAATGAAGTAAATCTGGTGGTTCTCTAACCACACTGTCATAGATGACCGACGAGATATGTCTACTTGAGTACTTCTACTACTACCTCCGGTCTAGAAAAAGTGTTGGAAGCTACACGAGATTTTGTACCATCGCAGTATGTTTCCAGCGACAATTAAAACGGACTAAAGGGAGTAGTAGATACACTGAGAGTTCTCATTATTGTTTGTCTCCAAATCGTCCCTGTTTTTCCTCCAAGACCGCCGAGCGACCAAGCAGCGCTATCCTTTCCCTACCTCACAAATGAAGGAGATCAAGTGACTTCACTACATGAAGAGTGAAGTCACGCTGTGACTTTACCCCCTCCATATTCATCCGATTTCATTCCAATGGTCAAAATTTGAGCTTAAAATTTATACTTTATGAAGAAAAATCGAATATTTCAGCAAGTAGTATACGTTTTTTATCCATTCTATGAAAGTTCCGTCTCCATTCGATTTACTGATTTATGACTTGGTAGCTTTTTAAGTAAAAACATGAAAAATGATTTAATAATAAACCGTTTATCCAAATGAATCCAAACACTCCAGAATATACAATAAGACATATACGACATGCTGGAATTTTTACAATTTTTCTAAAAAGTTAGAATTTTGAGCTCAAATCTGAGTCGTTGGATTGAAATCAGATGTAGATGGAATCGATAAAGTCGCAGCGTGATTTCATACAGTGAAGTCATTGGATCTCTATCCCTCACAAACCTCTCAGCTGCAGCATCCGACATTTCATCATAGTTAAGCATGACCACTCTCAGGAGTTGCTGCCACCTTACAACACGAGTGTGGCATACGACACGACTGCAATACCGGAACAAGACGGTCTAATGAGGACTGAAACACAAGGAGAATAGTTCAGGCAGCCTACTAAGAGGGAGAGGCACGGCACCTGCATGAAGTCAGCAGTGCATGTCATAATTATTCCTATCCATCGATAATTCCAGATGCCTTCTATTCTCATATCTATCAAATGCACATCACAACAAAGAAAAATGAATTTGGACAGGAAAAACCCAAAACATAGGAGTAAAAATGAAAAATGAGATATTAGGAATGTATAGCCCCTTATAAAAGGCTTGTGCGGTCAAGAGTGACATGAAACAGTTGGTCCTTTGGTAGATCAATAGATAAAAATTCCTAAGTTATGAGCTTCGTCCTTGATGTCCTTGGGTAATGGGTAGGTCAACGTCTACGCATGGGCGGAGCCAGGTAGTTATTTTGGTGTACAAGAGTAGAGCGTACGGCGTATGCACATTATCTTTGGGGGGGGGGGGGGACACATACCTCTATAATATGTGCATACTTAACAATAGACCAACAATTCAGGTTAATTTCACTTTCTTGAGTCATGTACACCCATTATCTGAAATCTGGCTCCCCCATGGCTTCTATGAAACCTTTATCAATACCTTTAAACAAATGATAAATTTTCTCCCCTTTCGTGATGAAAATTGTACTGCATATTTGAAATCTGTAGTAAGATATATAGTATTCACCTTACCAATCCGGTTCATTAATGCAAAATTCTTGAAATAATCTGAATTTCTGCCATGATCACAAGGGGAAAGGGGGGGATCAAGCTTATTAGAACCAATATCCCTAGTTTCATTAAATTCCGGACAAAGATATTTCGAGGCGCTTGGGCCTGCTTGGCAGGGCTCAGACCTTGGCGAGTTCCTTGAGACCCAGGCGAACCATATCGGGCGAGGCGACGCCTCTTCTGCAGTGACACCCGCTTTCTAGGCAGCGTGACGGGGGGCGGCTAGATGACATGCTTGATAGACTCGTGGGGACCACATGTCGCCTCTCCTCTACATCTAGCAGTTAGCGTCGGATGTCCTCGGCTTTTATTCTTCCTACTGTACCCTACCCTCCTGTCCTCCACCCTGCGCCTCGTGATTTTTCTTGTTGCTGGGCTTATTTGTGTTGTTGCCCCAGCTTTCTTCTCTATCTTGGCCTTCGTGCTTGTGACTTTATATGAACTTGCTTTGCATGTCGCTTTATTTATAAAACAGGGCAAAAGCCTGTTTCGAGAGAGATAAAAATATAGTACTAAGAGACATCGAGTCCTAATAAAGAGATAAAACATATTTTCACATAAGTACATCGATCACCGAGCATCCTTTAAGTCTATAATAGCCACCTCATCCCGCTCTGCTAAACCAAGAAGTCCTCCAAAAATTCTTAGACTCGTTTTGGTGCCTTAAAAAAATCATTTTTTTTTTGAAAGGAATGCAGTAGGGAAAGCCCCTACAGCGTTTAAAAAATAATAATAAGAACCGAAATCTGCGTCCGTGAGGACTTGAATCTAGGTGTCTGTGTTGTACATCCACTTCCCTAACCAAGTGAGCCGGACAACATTGCATAGGTATATAAAAACTTAGAATTAAGTATTTTGCGGTGAGCCCGCATGAAGGGATTTATGCCATATTTGCAAACCTCTTACACGCCAGGATAGGCACTAGCTATGTTCAGGCAACTAGGCTTGAAACATTTATTCCGCCAACAAGTCTTTTTAAACATGCCTTGATTTGTGCATTGCCTTGATTCGGACATGTGCTCGAGTCTACCAATAATCAGATGCAGGCAACAACATACGGATGTATTTAGACAGTGGCGAAGCCATGTACAAGTTGCGTAGTCAGTTGACTCTAGACAACTTTTTGACAATATACAAGGTTAAATCAAGCAAAAAATTATTTGAAACATATACAAATACACGTATTTGACTCCACAACTTTGGCTTAACTGCACAAATTTTAACTCTTGGCTCCGCCACTGTATTTAGACATGTCTAGTGGCTAGATACATTAATATCTAGACAAATGAAAGTTAAGTATTTGAAACGGAGGGAATACATAGATACTTCTCCGATTCTCTATCACCATGTGTGTTTTAAGTTTTCCGTGTTCTTCTTCCGGAACATTGAGCCACAAAGATGCCAAGTCAAACTTTTCCCATCCACATCTCGTCCGAGATAAGAAGGGAAAGGGTGCAAATTTGCCTCTTCATGATTACGAAGAGTTTGTCATACGACATGGCCAAGAGTACATGCCAAGACCGATCAGAAGACGTGGTGCAACATAGGTCGCATCGACGACAAAGACATATACCAGGGGTCCATGTTGTAATCTTAGCTAGCCATCCGTATTTCACGACGCCTTCTATTCATATACCCATCAAGTTCCCATCCCTAGTCCATGCAAAAAAAAGAGTTCCCATCCCTAGTGTGTGTGGTGTGGAGAGATACAAAGTAATGCACATACTTGGATTGCAAAAATACAACAAATAATGGAAAATAGAATGTTCATACTTTGCTTAGAGAAGCCTTGCTCCTTTAAAAAAGACGTGGATGGTACGAAGTGACATGAAGTCATTCCTACTTCGGTAGATCAATAGATAAGAGTCTCTTGGTTACGAGCTTAGTCCTCGGGTAGGTCAGTTGCTTTAATGCATTATCAATCCTTTAAGTAAATGATGGGTTTCCTTACATTTTTTAAGAAAGAATTGTATTTCCCTTCTGAAATTTGTATTAAGCTCAAGATGATCCACCTAGCCAACAAAAGGTTATTGCTACATAGTTCATGAAATAAAGCCGATGGCCGCCATTCCGTAAAATTAGAGAAAGTGAGCTAATATTGTGCAGCTTCATTGAGCTCTATAGAAAGATACCAAAGATGAATAAGTATAGTACCTGAGGACAAATGCTTCCTCGTATAGTTTGATCTAGTACGTTATCGCAACTTGATCTGAAGTTGATTTCTTTGAGTAGTGGGCAAGCTAATTTTTTTTTTTTTTAGGAACATGCACGTATGCGCGTTTTACACCTCTCTTACCCATACGACCACACCACACCTGTAAGTGGTTACGTTGCTGCTACTTCCCACGAATTAACCCGAAAAATGTGCACCTAATCTAACAAAGCCAAGCAGTACTTTTTCTCGATCTTCGTTTAGTCTTTTCAAGATCTGGGTTACGTATCGGAAATAAGTTTTCCCCGCGCTAAACAAGCCAAGAGTAGTACATGCAGTTGCGGCACTCACCAAAGAAAAGATGATACACTACATGTTGTGAGGGTGTAGACAGTAGGCAATGCCACGACAATGCTAATCTCAGATGTACTCCACGTTTTGTGATATCAAGTTCATATCTACCAACACCACTTTGTTATGACACCACACTGGATCAGATCATACATTTATCCCGCAAGCCCGCTAGAAGCAAGTAAATCCGGAGGCTTAGCCCGTACCAAGGTTTGGTTAACCGGACGGTAAATTCGGTTATCGCCGGTAACCGCAAATCACGAGCACCCTCGGTAAACATACATACCGAACAGAAAATTCTAAATTTTTTTGAAATTTTTGAATTTGAACGCTTAAATCTACATAAATAGTACAGATCTCTTATTGGACAATGTACGAATACATGCCACGGTGGTAGAAACGTTGCATTTTGTGCTGCCGATCACAGGTACAGTCATAGGCTTGTTAGTTTCTCATTTTGAGGATTAATTCTTTGTACGACATCCAAATCTCATTAAATATGAGAGCCTAGGTTGTCTCGAACCCGAAATCTGAGATTATCCACCAAGGCGAAGATGATATACCACTGAGTTACAGCCAGTAGTTATGCATATGTTTAAGAATTATAAACACTCAAAGGAAATATCTGTATTCAAATTTGCTCGGTAATTTCCCGATATTTTCCGGTTACTGCAAATCCCGAGCACCCTTGGTAAATTTTTGTTGCATTCGGTCACCAAAACCTTGGCCCATACCACTTAGAGTTCTCAGATTAGTCAGGTATATGGCTGCTGGATACTTCAATTCACCATCACTGTGCAGGTCTCGAAGTTGTCCATCACTAACTATATGTAAGATGGTCGATTCTGCGAGCTCTCAGCGCTCGTGTTACTGTTCAACACTGTTCATGTGAGCAGAGTTGAACAGTACTCCGATCCGCGCCATCGGACGCCGATCGCACGGTCCACACGTCGTGCTCGTGCAATTTTTGCAGAAAAACCCGTCCCAAAACAAGCTATTATCCCGCAGTCCACATATCCTTACTATGTTGGACTTATGTGCAATTTTAGCAAAGCTCAAGGATGTTTCCGCAAAACCATCCGCACATCCGTCCCTTCTCCTTTCTCTCTCCCGTGCGGCGACGAGGCAGTCGCCGCCGCCGACGCGCCACGCCGCCTCTCCGGTGTTCCCCCGTCAGATCGTGGGATGCCACGGGCTTCGCCGTCGCCGCCACCACCTCCTGGCCAACGAACGCGTGCCGGGACGCCGCGGAGGCGCCGGAATCGACGCCGCCGTCGCGGCTGCCCTCCGCCGCGTTCGCGGGCCGCCGCGGCTGCTCCGGCGACCAAAAGCCAGCGGCGCCGCCACCTACGGGCGCCCCGCGCCCGCCCGCTTCCGCCACGCCCCGCGCGCATCCCAGAACACGGCGGCGCGCCGCCGCCATTGTCGTCGCCTCCGCGGGAGGCTGCGGCCAGATCCGGCCTTTGGTGACGTCACCGTGGCGCTGGTCTGGGCTGCTGGGCCGGTTCGTGGGTTGGGTTTGTTTTTTTTTCTTTTTTCCAAAACTTTTGCAAATTTTCAAATATAGCTCCAGATCATTTCAAACCAACTTCAAAAAATTTGTGAAAAACAAAATAGCTATTTCAAATACTTTGAGACCTTTTTCCAAATTATGTCAAATCTAATTTACGTCATTTTGTAAAAATATAGATTTCATAGCTTTCTTTTGAAATCAAATAAAATCCGGAAATATAATATCGGTAACAACATTCAATATAACAAACAATTTCAAAATGTAACAAACTTCCAAAATTGCAGTGACATCATAACAGGCCCACGTGTCAGCTATTTAGCAACTTCGTAATTAAATTCTATAATTAATAAACATCTGCCATATGGGTCCCCTTTGTCAGAAATTTACTAACAACAAAAAAGGCAACAAAATGTATTTTCCCGAATAATTCTTCCTCCCCAATAAATATTCAGTTTTTTTATAAGTTTCAGAATAGATTCCCACATTTCACAGAATTAAAATCTTACAATTCATGAATTACAATAATGCAAACGATATATATAAAAAGGCACAAAACATTTATTTCTCCAAATAATTCTTTCTCACCAAAATATTCATTTTTTTCTAAGTTTGAAAAAAAGATTTCAAAAAAATCACATAACTAAAACCTTTTAATTTACGAATTACAAAAATGCAAACCATATATAAAAAATGTACAAAAAACATATTTTCTCGAATAATTCCCACCCCAAAAAAATATTCACAATTTTCAATTAGTTTCAAAATAGATACCAACCAAGATTTGTTGGATTTCTTAACAACAAATATTTCTACCCCCCCATAAAATATTACACATTTTGTATAAGTTCAAAATAATTTCCACACAAGATTTCTTAGAAATTTTCCCAACAAGTATTTTTTTCCCAGCGAATATTCGACACACACAAAATATTATTTCCCCAAGAATATTGGACAAAATTCACAAAAGTTTCAAATATATTTCATGCATTTTTTCTATTTCTCCTTTTCCCAGACAGGTTATGCTGCGTTGGTACGATTCAAATTGCATAGACATATACATGGTATATCTAAACCACTGCAGCGGGCACGACGTGCCACAAATTTGAAATTTGATAAATTTTCAAACTTTCCACACAAAGGTTGCAACAAATATCCATTGCGCATAACAATGAAACTAAGAAATTCTAAAATTTAAGAAATTTTCGAAACCCCCGCATAAACTAATAGATGCTCATTTTGTTGAATGATTTTTTAATTAGGTTTCCAGATAATTTTCGTGTTTTCCTGCTTAAAAAAACACCAGATTTCAAAATTTTGGATCACAACGGGTGCGGCGTGTCGCCGATCTCAATAAAATTACAACATCTGTTATTTACCTTCTTCAAGCTAGATGATTTTTTCCCCTATGTGCTATAGAGAAAAATGCTGCATTTTACTTTCTGCTGCAAGTCCAATTAGCAACCACTAATAATACTTACTAACTATACTATGCAACCGGAACAAAAAAAGTATCAACCATTATTTTCACTAAAGGCGAGGCGTCACGACGCGCCCAATGATTACATTCTCAAATTTGAATTTTACCACACACCTGCGACATACAAATTTGAATATTTCAATAATTATAGTAACAATGATTACATATGGACAAACAAAATATGACACATTTGTTGAGATGAATTAATCATGATTTGTCATAAATTGGTATTTTGTTTCCTAATTAAAGGCAGAGTGCAATTAAATATATTAGATACTTCAAAATATATGGACTCAATTTATGCTAAAATGCAAATATAATTTGTGGACAAAAAAAAGTTCGAATATTTGAACTGTTGAACATTTACAAAAATTCCAAATGAACTTCCCTAAGTATGCGGAGCTGAATTTAACAAATGCTCACACAGTACATGTCCTCTAATTATGGACTCAATTTGAATATTTCAATTTAGAAAATGTTTGGAAATAAAAAAATTAACTTCCTCAAAATATGAAATTCAGGTGCGGTTCTTCAAATTATAGATTAACTAATTGCTGGAAAAAAACGCACAATCAGTAGTTTAAAAAATAGCCATCCAAAAATATAGAAAAATTATCGAAATGACCAAAAAATATATGCTACCTACTTGCGACAATATACAAACATTTTTCAACATTTCAACTTACCAAACATTTCGACAAAACCTATATGCATTCCTTCTAAATAAATGGATTTGAATTTACAAAATGCTTATATAGTGTATTTCTCCTGATTAAGTAGATTAATTGAATATCTATGTCAAACTACAAACACACTTGAATATTTAAATTTGCTAAAAAAAATTGGAGTTACTCCGGACAACAAATTACGACGAATTTTAACATTTCAAATCACAACGTTCCGGATGGGGTCTACTAAATGATACTCCCTCCGTCCCAAAATAAGTGTCTCAAGTTTGTTCAAAATTGGATGTATCTAGACATGTTTCATGCATAGATACATCTATTTTTTGGAAAATTTGAGACACTTATTTTTGGACGGAGGGAGTAGAATATAAGATTTGTTTATATTTAATTTCAACATATATATTTTTTATGAGCTACAAAAGATAAAAGAAATATGAAATATTCCAAGTTTTGTTTAAACAAAAGAAAAAGATAAAAAAGGAAGTACTGTTTATGCAATGTTCCAATTCCTTAAACAAATGATAATGGAGTCATTTTTTTACAATACTCCAAATGCTTCACATCTCGCTTAATAATGGCGTCATTTATTTAAAAACTACAAGTACTGTTCCACTTTATAATAACAAAATAAAAAACATGTTTGCAAGCTGCAATTTGTCCAACATTTGAGCGAATATTCCGATATTACATAAAATAAAACCAAAATGCTCACCAAAAATAACCGTAGTATACTCATAACAAATACCAAATTTATTTCAACATTTCAATTTGGCCAACATTTCGACACCACACGAACAAACTTTCCCAAATGTGGAATCAAATTCAAATGGATTGTTCTGATTTCAATTAAATATTGACGTCGAAATACAAACATGTTTGAGCATTTCAAATATTTGAATATTGTACACAATATATCAGAAATGCACACAAAAAATGCTACCTATTCATAACAAAACAAACAAATGTTTCAACACTCCAATTTAGCCAACATTTTGGTTAACAAAAAAAAATATTGCACAAAAAAATCACCAAGGGCGTGGCGTCAAATGCTACCTATTCATAACAAAACAAACAAATGTTTCAACACTCCAATTTAGCCAACACTTTGGTTAACAAAAAAAAATATATATTGCACAAAAAAAATCACCAAGGACGTGGCGTGACGCCACGCCAAAATTCAACTAGTGTTGTTCTGAAACCATTGAGCGACAAAGGCGTCGTCAGCTTTGTGTCGCACTCTTTTGCCTATCTCTGTGATGAGTGAAGATTTGCCCATCGACAACCCGTTCTAAGAAGGAAAGAGGTGAAAAATTGCTACAGCGTGAAGAAATGAGAGCGTGGCATACGGCATGGCCGAAAGTACAGGCCAAGGCTAGGCAAAAGAAGAATGGGGCACAAGGAGGATAGTCAAGGTGTTGCAAGAGAGATTGAAGTAACGGCAAAGGCATAGATTAGGGGTGTATGTTGTAATCTTAGCCAGCCATTTGTAATTCCTGATGCCTTCTATGCTTATGCCCATCAAATTCCTATCCATAGTGTGTAGTCTGTAGAGATACAACAAATAATGCACAAACTTGGACTGGAAAAAATACAACAAATAATGGGACATAGTATGTGCGTTCTCTTAGGGAAGCCTTGCTCCTTTTAAAGGACTTGGATGGTATGAAGTGACATGAAGTGCTTTGGTATATCAGTAGATAATAATTTCTTGGTTATGAGCTTGGTCCTCGGGTAGGTCAGTTGCTGTGAAGGTCTTGACAATCCTTTAGAGCCCATTTTGGTAGCCATCATTTTAGGCCGAAATCCTGGAATTCGATAGAGATTTGTATACCCAAAGTGTTTGGTGTCATGAGATTAGAAATTTTATTTCAACTGGAAGTTTAGAGGATGTCTATCGTATGTTAAATCAATTAATGTCCCTACATAGTAAGTAAATGACGAGTTCCCTTATACCTTTTAAGAAATAAAATTATGGCCCTTCTGAACTTTGTACCAAGGTCAAGATGGTGCACTTAGCCAACAAAGTTTATCCCTGCATATTTCATGAAATAAATCCCTTGGCCGTAATTTCGTAAAAATAGAGAGAAAATGAGCTGAGTACATCCAACATCGTATAGTTTCACTGAACTCCAGAGGAACATATTACATGTGCATAACTATAGTACCCGAGAACACAAGGTCCTATGACAGATACTCATAATTACATCATGGAGATGGAAAACACTTCAACGAGGCAGTAGTCAACACTAAGGCAATCCGCCAATAACAACGTGGTTTTGATCCGAGCTCCTAAAGTTTTGTTATATTCCATCCATTCCTAAATGTGGGGTGTATTTTATACACGAATATTAAGACATGCGTATTTGATATACGATGGACTTATTTGTTTGTAAAAAATCGGGAGATATGAGTCCCTGTTAGCTACAAATTGAAAATAATCTGTCAAATCCCTGCGCTACAGATTGGGACTTATTTTTTTATGGGTAAAATTGTCCATAAATAGCAATACACCTTATATTTTAGAATTTTTCTCAAAAACTATACACCTTACATCAAGAAACCGTGAGAGTATTAAAATATGGGGAAATCATATTTTTAAGATTCAAGAAATTTTAATAGAAAAATACACGTACGAATCGGGGCCTTCTACATAGGTATTCTTTTTCATCAATAGATGTCTATTTGTGGGCTGCACAAAATAAGCAAAAGAGTAGTTGTGCGTAGTACATTTATTATAGGCTCACTGACGCACGAAAAGTCCATTGGTAGCTCGTCCTACACGTAGGACCTTTTTTTATTTTTTGAAATTAACATTTTGAAGTTTCAAAAAATTCCGAGATAAATCACAGAAGTTCACAACGACGTACTCTAATGTTCTGCAATTTTGCAGCTTGAAATGTTTTGTATTTCGGCCTACACAAAAAGGATAAATTCTGACAAACCTGAAAAAATCGAATTTTTCACTGTTCATCGCCTCAGATTTAGAAATTTGTCATTTTTACATGGCCCAAAATACAAAGTATTTCGAGTTGATATTTTGCACACTGCTAGAATTCATCACCGTATACATGTGGAATTATTTTCAGAATTTTTTGAAACTTTAAAGTAGCTTTTTGAATTTTTCAGAAAAACGTCCTACATGTAGGACGAGCTACAAAACGCTGCTCTGCACTGACGCATCGTTTTTCTAGACCGTGGATTTAAGTATTCTACATAATTTAGATGGGTTTTAGGTCTCTGTTTGGACAGGTCGGTTGGGCTCCATTCGGGTTGGGGTAATTGTGCAATGGCCGATGAGGCCTATGGAGAGAGCGTCGGCTGGTGTGTGGCAAGGCAGTCGTCGGCCGTGAGTGGCCCATCCAGGCATCCAGCCATCCTGGTCATTTCCCTGACGGGTGCTCAGGACATGTCAGGATCACACCACTATGTCGCACAATATCAGTTGAACCATGCGTCCTTAGTCTAGGTACGTTTATCTCGTATCATTATTTCATAAACCTCTCCAATTTGATAAAACAATATCAGCTCGATTTTCGCTAAGATAGGGTTTTCCTTTTTCCAGGTAGAATTTATTTCATACTCCCTCCGTTCCAAATTAATTAACACATTTGTCTACACATGGATGTATCTAGACACCAAACAAGTGTAGATACATCCATATTTGGATAGATCCAAGTCAATTAAATTGGAACGGAGGGAGTAGTTAATATGATATATATTTTAGTTTTGTCAACGTCTCAATTGGTTGATTTTCTTTTTAAGTCTCGGACGATCACTTCAGTCGTCGATGATCATGCTCATCACAATTCAGCATGACCAACGGCGTCACAAATATCAGACAGCTGATTGCATTGACTCCAACTTTGAGAAAATCAGAAGGTTGACGAGTCGCAAATCTGTATATATTTTTTGCCGACAGAGTTGTCTTCTATGTTTGATCATTTACACGTCTTCTTTTCTTGCACATGATTTGCCTCTCGCTTTGACGGTTTGATGGCATGTTAACCGTACTAATTCGATGATGGCATACTGCTACGATAAGTTGGACAATAGAATCTCGTGGGGTTGTAATTATAATCATTATTTTAGCTCAGCTCGAGACAATGGATCACATGAAAATGATGATAGTTACGCCGTCTCCGATTGTTAATTTTATTTTGACTCGAATTTTAAAATTTGGCGACAAGTTATAAACACGCTATGACTATGTATTTTACTTTTAAAATTTTATCAAAATTCTAGACCGACTACGAACAAAACATAACCTCTTGTGCAGAGACGAGGAGAATCGAACTCTTTTGTGTGGTCAGCGCAATCTTGTCTCACTTGCAAAAGTTTTATTATGGATTTCTATGTTGGGAACGTCGTGTAGAAAAATGTTTTTCAAGAACACACAAGTTGTGTGTCTTCTTTATTAAGATAGAGAAATCACAGTTACAAGAGTACAACCGCGAGGCAAGATCACAGACGATCGCCTCAGCCTCCACCTGACTGCCGTATCAACTACTCTCTAATGTTCAGATCCCCTCCACACAGCTTGGCTTTCCGCCATAGCTGAAATTCCTCTCGAATTTTCCTACAGACAGTCCACGGCAGCGACGCCACCTTGTCAAAAACCCTGCTATTTCTCTCCAGCCACAAACTCCTGGCCACCAAGCAGATCAGCGAGTTCAGTTCCTTCCTCACCGGCCTCGGTGCCGCTCCAGAAACCACCGGCCACCACTCCTCTAGCACCGATTGTGTCGTGGGTGTGAAACGGTGGAGGCGCAACGGCTGGAGCATGGTGTACCAAACTTCACGAGCGAAGACGCACTGCATCGTCAGATGATCAGCCGTCTCCTGCTCTTGGCAGCAGAGAGGGCATTCCGCAGGGTGCTCTAATCCTCTCTTTGCCAATCTGTCTGCGGTCCACAAGCGTCTCCGTAGAGTAAACCACATATGCAGCTTATGATTCAGGGGGGCACCCGACGACCACAGTTCTTCCGCGCAAGGGAAATTTTCCCTGCCAAGAAAGAACACCTCGTAGGCTGACCTCGGCGAGTAGACGCCGTTCGCCGTCAGTTTCCAGGTGAACTTGTCCCTCTCCCTGTTCAGCTGTCGATTCGCCAACATTTCCCAAACGCGCAGAAACTCCACAATCGCCGGTATCGAGGGCGCTCCATGGATATCAGCCACCCAGCGATTGCCTGGTAAAGCCTCCGCCACAGTCTTCCTGCGCCCTGCCGGGCTGACGAAATTGAGCAGGTTGGGCGCCAATTGCATAATGCTCTGCCCATCAATCCACCGGCTCGTCCAGAAAAACAGCATCTGCCCGTCCCCCAACTCGCATCTAGTGCAAGCTTGGCAGAGTTCCTCAGCTTCCGGCGCCAAGGAGAACTCGAGCCCCTGCCACGGTTTACCCGTGTCCACCATCTGCATCCATCGCCAACGCGCCCGCAGCGCATGGTTCATGAGTCGTAAGTTTTTGATGCCAAGTCCTCCCAACTCCTTAGGTTGGCACACCGTGCGCCACGCGACTGTACATTGCCCACGTCTTGCTTCCGTCGAGGCCGACCAGAAGAACCCCCGCAGCAGTTTGTCCGCGCAAGTGAAGAACCACGGTGGGAGGTCAAGTGAAAGCATATGGTAAATTGGAGTTGCCGAAAGAGTGGTATCAATCAAGATCAATCTCCCGCTCTTCTCCAACAACGATGCCTTCCAAGTGGGGACATGTCTGGCAAGTTTGTCCACGAGCGGTTGCAAATCAGCTTTCACGGGCCGCCCCACCGTTAGCGGAAGTCCAGGTATTGAATGGGAAACTCTTTGATCGGGCAGCCGAGGATGTCGAGAATTGGCTGCAAGTTGATTCCTTTGCACCGGATTGGAGAGGCTGAACTTTTGCCCAAATTGCAGCGCAAACCCGAGGCGCCTCCAAACAGATTCAATAACTGGATTGCCGCCATCGCTTCCTCCACTGTTGGCTTGATAAACAGCACCACATCATCCGCGAACAACGATAGGCGGTGGCGAATTCCACAGTCCGCCATGGACTAGAAAAATGTCTATGGGGCAGTGTCGAAGCATGGTAATAAGGGACCAGCATGAGCTACCTATCGAGACACGGATGGCTGTTAGTATTTGGGTGCTTCAGCTATCGTAATTGATGGGCTGATCGAGCCGTTCACATTCCAAACTGTGGCTTGTCTCATGGTGTGTTTGATTGTCCGTGTGTCGGTCATTATTTATAGTAATACACCATGGTATCAAGTGCAACAATTACTAAATCTCGAATTTTTAGGTAAATCTTGGTTAATTTTGGGTTCAATTCCAGAAATTAACAAGGGGGTTTCAGATTATTATTTTTTCACCATGGGGGAGCCATGGCCCAGCTCGCACCCCTCTCACTGGCCACTAGAATCCATACACCCACTTCCACATGACGACACGAGAGCCTAGCATACAGCATAAGCAGAACAGCTGACCCAAATTGTCTACCTATTTAAGAAGCACAAGGAGAATAACCGAGATGGTGCTGTAGGAGGGAAAGGAGCGGGGACAGTATCAGACCAGGAGTGCATGTTGTAGCTCTAGCTATCCATCCGTAATTCCTGATGTCTTCTAAGCCTATAGTCATCAAATGCATATCGCTAGCGTGTACTTCGCAGAGATACAACAAATGATAAACGAATTTGTGTCGGACATATCCAAGAAGGAGAAGTGAAATGAGAAATAAGATGTTCACCCTTTCCTGAGGGAGACTTCTCCTTATAAAAGACCTAGGTGGTTGGAAGTGACATGAAGGTGTACGTCCTTTGGTATAGATCAGTAGAATAAGAAAGTGTTTCTTATGAGCTTGGTCCTTGGGTAGGGCAGCAGCTATGAAGCCTTTATCAACCGTTCTAGACAAACAATGATTTCTTATCGTTTGTATATAAAAATTATATTAAAATTTGTAAATTTTTACCGATGCACCTACCCAACGTGATTTACTATTACAAAGTTCATGAAAGAAAACTCAACTAATGCCACTTAGTAAAAAAAGAGAAAAATCGAGATAAGTAGAGTCGATATCTCCTAGCTTCATTTGCCTCCAAAGGAACATTTTAGAGATAAATAACTATAGTACTCGAAGACACCGCTTCCTAAAAGAGATGATACATATCGCTCAAAATTAATATGAAGGCACTAGTCCTTTGGTAGATCAACATATAAGAATATGAGCTTGGTCCCCAGGTAGGTCAGCGGATATAAAACTTTATCAATCCTTTAAGGAAACTATGAATTCCCTTACATTTGCTAAGGAAGAATTATATTGCACTCCTAAACTTTGTACAAAGATCAAGACTGGTGCTTACACAATTTATAATTACAAAATTTAGGAAATAAAGCCCAACAATTGTCATTCCACCAAAAGAGGGGAAATGTGAGCTAAGCTGAGTCACCACAACATATAGTTCCATTAAAATTTGGCGGATGTTATAAGAGATGAAGAAATTATACAAGTCCAAATGGAGAAATATACCAGGAATTACATCACCAAGCATCCGTATAAGATCGTGAGAACATTTGTTTACTGTTCTAAATGTATAAATCACTCCAAACTTTTTAGACTCATCACGAACATGCATATTTCTTAAATTTTAAGGTCTGGAGCATTTTACCAAATGTCGTCGGTGCATGAAAATGTCTGGTTTTACTCTTCTCTTCACCATACCATACTTTATGTTGCTACTTTCCATCAATTAATTAACTAACCCCGGAATTTTTTTCTCCCCTCGATCTTCCTTAGTTTGACCTAGATTGAGATAGGGATAGTTAGTTTTTCCCATGCAATGCTTTCTATTTTCGGTATGGTTGAGCTCCACTTGACTAAGCCAGGCCGTGGAAAGTTGCTTGTCTCGAGTGCCTTATCCTCGCCAAGTCCTTGATAGGTGGTCCAACCGCCTATAAAAGGAATTTTGTTAATGGTTACCCCGATTTTTTCGCTTTCTCCGCAAAAGAGGCGTTCCAAATTGTAAGGTGGCATTTAGTTTCGTTGGTTACCAACTTACAATTTTAACTGTGATTTGTGATTATAATATATTAATATAAATTAGTACGTGTAAAGATGTATGAGATAAAAATTACAAACAAATGCCACAGTGTCATTTATAAATTCGTTATCCATATAATTTGGCATATATATGTGATATACTCGTGCATCAAAGACCATACAAAATAAAGTTATGTTTACATTTACTGGCGGAGGGAATGCCTTTTTAGTTTAAGGAGATTATCATATTTTTGTGTTCAATCATTTTTATGTCTTTTTTTCCAGTATACTATGGCCGCCTCTCGTGGTGCCACTAGGCGATCTATTTCACTCTTCCGAAGACTACCCGTTAACGAGGTGCCATGGCGCCGATGGTGGGATGAGTGGCTGAGTGTGATCCTGACACGATACATAAATGGTCTAACTGCGACTTTCATTTCCTTATCAGTTTTTTCTCGACAAGATGATCATCAGCTTCATTGGTACAATATGTTCAAATAATAATACTTATGCGGTCTGTTTTATCTCGGAACCTTGTATTGCTTTGTGCAAGTTTACACCGTTGCTGGATGCATGCATGGTATCTCTCTAGATGGACAAACCACACATATTAACATATGAGTCAGGCCTAAATGTCCGTCAATTTGCCATTATTGTGCAAGTCACAAACTCATTCGTGTTGTTCGCACGGAAACACTTTGACTCGGTCACTTTTGCCCAACCTCACTCCAAAACAGACTCCACCCATCCACATCATGCCGCAACTAAGTAATACAACAGCCAATTGTCGCATCGTTGTGACAACAAGTGAGTGTGGCACACAACACGGCTGAAAAAGCTAACCTACATGGTCCTGATATGGACGAGGCACAGAGAGAACAGTTGATCTGGTGCAACAGAAGCAAGACGCACAACGGCTGCCTGAGATCAAAAGTGCATGTTGTAATCCTAACGACCCGTTAGTAATTCCCGATGTCTTCTATGCCCATACCTCTCAAACTCATATACTGTTTCTGTTTGTATTGTGTGGAGATAAAACAAATAATGCACGAAGATGGATAGGGACAATATGACAAATCATGAGAAATATGATAATCGTCATATGCTTTGGAACGCTCTGCCCCTTTTTATAACTTGGATGGCACAAGTTACATGAGTCGTTTTTACTCTATTTAATCAATAAAAAAGTAGCTCCTTGTTATGAGCACGGTCCTTGGGTCGGTCAGCTGCTTTGTAAGCTTTATCAATCATTTAAACAAATGTGGACTTCCCTTACTTTTTATGGAAGAAATTCACGCCTTTATGAACTATGTACCATTTTTTTGAAAGGAAAGCGGTGGGGGAAGCCTCCACAGCGAGTTTTTTTTAATAATAAGAACTCAAATTCACGCCCGTGAGGACTTGAACCTGGGTGGCTGGGTTGTACATCCACTCCACTAGCCAAGTGAGCTAGGCTCACTTCTTTTATGAACTATGTACCATGATCAGGATTGTGCACCTAGCATAGAAAGCCACTACCACAATGTGAGAGAGAGAATGTGAGTGAGAGAGAGAGAGAGATCATATACTTTTATTGAACACAGAACAGTAGAGGAAGATCTTAGAAATGAATAACCATAGCACTCAGAGACATCAAGTCCTAAAGGAGGGACAATATATTATACCACACAAGTACATACAATACATATAAGGTTGTCCATATATTATACCACACAAGGTGCATGTGTTACTTGCGCAATGTGAACTCCTTTGTGTCCATATAGTCGGCAAGCTAAAGCGCCAGGTCGCGGGTTTAAGTCACACTTCTGCCTTAATGACAATCCGGTGTGACGTCTCCCCCCTCAGTCTTGTTTGTTGTTACTTGCGCAATTTCTTTTGAAAAGGAACGAACTTCAAAATGGTGGTTATCAGAAGAAGAAGAAGAAGAAGAAGAAGAAGAAGAAGAAGAAGAAGAAGAAGAAGAAGAAGAAGAAGAAGAAGATCGGGGGTGACGCATCAGGATTTTCTTGTCTGTGGATTCAAGTTCTTTGAAGTTTTTCTCTTTTAAAATCGCGTTGTTGTGCTCCATTCCACTGAGCCGGGCCGTGGAAAAATTGCGCGCTGAGGCCCACGGCCAGAGAGCTTGGTTTGTGTGCCGCAGGTAGGGGTGGATATCGAGCCAGCTCGACTCAACTCGACTCAACTCATAAATACTCGTTAGCTAACGAGCCTACTCAACTCAACTCGTTAACTAAACAAGCTCCAGACCCCAACTTGGCTTGACTTAATAAAAACTCGAGCTGCCTCGGTAAACTCATTTAGCTCGTTAATAAACATTAACAACATAAGCATGTATGGCGTGAGTAGTCCATATTATAACATAAACTTAAATATTCAAACATTTCTTAACAAATCATTGTTCATAGCTTAAAAATCAACAATATGATAGAACGTAACTGCTATATATGGCCTACATGACTCCAGTGGCTATGCTCCCACGTAGGTATGACCTAAGTATTGTTATGATCTTAGGCATATTACGAGCTACACGAGTTTAACGAGTACTCGTAACTCGACTCATTAAGCTCGTTTTCTTAATGAGCTAGAAATGTCAGCTTGGCTCAACTCATAAGTGCCCGAGTTCGAGCCGAGTTGAGCCGAGTTTTCGAGTGCTCGTTAAGCTCACGAGTTTCGAGTTTTATTTCCACCCCTAGCCGCAGGGCTTGTACTGGCCACGAGTGGCTAGGAGCGCCTTTATGCCGCTCGTTAGCGGCAGTTGAAGAAAGCGCCGCCTACAGAGCTCCCTTAGATGGGTCGCGGCCCAACGTTTTTTACGTTTTATGCTCGCGCGGAAAATGCTTTGACGCCTACGTCATTCGATTCGTGGGCCGGCCAGTTCCTTCGCTTCGTACGTTTGAATGTTTCCTTCGATTCTGCTTCTGCTTCGAATTTTTTTCAGCCTCATTTTTAAAACACGAATACTTTTCTAATCTGAATATTTTAAAAATATGAACATTTTAAAAAATAAAAATGAAAACCAAAATGGTTCCAAATTTGAAAATGGCATCATTTTCAAAAATAAATTCGGAACCATTTAAAATTTGGAGCCATTTTTAAATTTGGAACAATTTTAAAAATTAAACAATTATCAAATTTGGAACCATTTTAAATTTGGAACCATTTTAAATTCGGAACCATTTTCAAATGGAACCATTTTAAAAAGAAAACAAATTTTAATTTTGGAACCATTTTTAAATTTGGAACCATTTTTAAAAATGAACTATTTTCGAATTTGTAACCATTTTCAAAGTGGAACCATTTTTTAATTTGGAACCATTTTCAAAAAGAATAATTTTTTTAATTTGGAACCATTTTAAATTTGGAACCATTTTAAATTTGTAACCATTTTTAAAAATGAAACCATTTTCAAAATGGAACCATTTTAAATTTGGAACCATTTTCAAAATGGAACCATTTTCAAATCTGGAACCATTTTTAATTTGGAACCATTTAAATTCGGAACCATTTTCAAAATGGAACCATTTTTTAAGTTGGAACCATCTTTAGAAATGAACAATTTTAAAATTGGAACCATTTTTAAATTAGGAACCATTTTAATTCAGAACCATATTTAAATTCGGAACCATTTTTAAATTTGGAACCGTTTTCAAAATGGAACCATTTTTCAAAATGAACAATTTAAAAATTGGGAACCATTTTAAAATTGGAACCATTTTTAAGTTTAGAATCATTTTAAAATGGAACCATTTAGAAAATGGAACCATTTTAAATTTTATAATAGTACCCAATTTTAAATTATTCATTTTCAGAAAAGAACAATTTTCAAATTTGGAATCATTTTCAAAATGAAACATTTTTAAATTTGGAACCATTTAAAAAAATGAACAATTTTCAAAATGGAACCATTTTCAAAATGGAACCTTTTTAAAGTTGGAACCATTTTCAAAATGGAACCATTTTCAAATTTGGAAAACATTTCACATTTGGAACCATTTTTTAAATTGGAACTATTTTCAAGAATGGAACCGTTTTAAAAATGAACAATTTTTTAAACGAAACCATTTTCAAAATTGAACCATTTTAAAAAATGGAACCATTTCCAAAATTGAACCATTTTAATTTGGAACCATTTTTAATTCTGAACCATTTTAAATTGGAATCATTTTTAATTCAGAACCATTTTCAAAACGGAATCATTTTATCTTTGGAACCGTTTCAAAAATGAACAGTTTTAAATTCGAAAACCATTTTTAAATTTGGAATCATTGTCAAAATGGAACCATTTTAAATTTGGAAACATTTTCAAAAATAAAACCATTTTAAAAAATGAACAATTTTCAAATTTGAAATCATTTTTGAATTTGTAACCATTTTCAAAATGGAACCATTTTAAAAATTGGAACCATTTAAAAAATGAAATCGAATTAAACGGTTCCATTTTTAAAAGAAACGAAAACAAAAAAAGGAAACATAAAACAAAAACAGAAAAAGAAAAACGAAAAAGAAAATAAAGAAACAGAAAAGAAAAAAGGAAAAGAAAAAAGAAACGAGAGTATGTACCTAATTGGGCTAATTGGGCCCGGCCCAGAAACAACTCCTCACGCAGGCGATCGACGCTCTTCAGGCGGCGCTGGAGTTATGGGGCGCACGCGCGCGGCATATAGGTTTCGCGCGAGTGGCTTTTGCTGTCCGAGTCCTTGATAGGTGGTCCAACCACTTGTATAGTGTGTGCTTAAAAAAAACTGTTGTATAGTGATTTTCCTTTTACAGCTGAAACAACTCTTCATTCAACATCAAAAATGGATACATCAGGAGCTAAGAGTGGAGTTATGGCCGATTTGTTCGTGGTAGCCCGATAATCTTTTCAGTTTCCCCACAAAAGAAGTATTACCTTATTTAGTTTAGGAAGATTTTCATCTTCTTGCGTCCGGTCATTTCTACAATTGTTTTTTTCCAGTATACTCTCATTGCATCTCTCGTTAACGACTAGATGTCACGGGGGAACTGAAAAGATTACCGGGCTACCACGGGGGAATTTTTTTTTTCACTTGGACGATGACAGACTCTTTCTGAGAGGTTGAGCAGAGCGGAAGCAACATAAATGGGCTAATCGAGACTTTCAATTTCCTAATACTCTTTGGTGTTGTTCGCACGAAGCCGTTGAGCTACTGGACCGCCCGCTTTGTTTCGCTTACCTTTAACCACCCTCGCTGCAAACCAAGCTCCACCCATCCACATCGTCGCAACTAAGTAGGACAAAGCACTGATGTTGATTCCTTTTGTCTGCACGAGAGCATAGCATACAACACGGTTGGAAGACCTAACCTAGAAAGTCCAAAAATGGTTGAGGCATAGAAAGAATAGTTCAACCGGTGAAACCGAAGTAAGAGTCACAATGGCAGAAAACTACAAGAAGTGCATGTTTTTATTGTAACGACCCATTAGTAATTCCTGATGCCTTCTATGCCCATATCCAGAAAACTCATATATTGTATGAATTGTGTAGAGATACAAGAAACGATGCACGAAGACCGATGGGACAACTATGACAAATAATGAAAATAGGACATTCTTCCTATGCTTAGGAAAGTCTTGCTCCTTATATAAGACTTGGATGGTACGAAGTGACATGAGTCATTTTACTCTGTTAGATCAATAATTAAGTAGGTGTTGGTTATGAGCTCGGTCCTCGGGTAGGTCAGTTCCTTCAAAGTTTACTTCTATTTTTTTTTGGAAGAATGCCACTGCCTTTGTGGACTATGTTCCATGATTAGGATGATGCACCGAGGCAGTACTACAAACTGACATCCATGAGAGAGAGAGAGAGAGAGAGAGAGAGAGAGAGAGAGAGAGAGGGGGAGAGAGAGATATATCATAAAAGACGGACAATATATACAACATGAGTACACCACCGAGAAACAGAAATCCACTTTGACTCCCGAGCTCACCTGCTCTTCCTAATTTTGAAATTCGAAATAAATGTGAAAACACTTTGAAAAAATCTGAAAAAAATGGTCAACAAACATATGATAGTTTACTGAGTATGTGCAAACTTTCGTGGTGAGAGGACATTTCTACTGCTCTGTACGAAAAAAAAAAAATCAGTGCCCATTTTGTGATATGTTTGTTGCCACAAATGAGTACTGATTTTGTTTTTTCGTACGGTGCAGAAAAATGTCATTTCACCACGAAACTTTGCTCATACAGTACACTGTCATATGTTTGTTGTCCATTTTTTAGAATTTTTCGAAATGTTTTCATATTTGTTTTGAATTTCGAAAAGGGGCAGGAGCAGGTGAGCTCGGGAGTAAAAAAATGCTGCTCTCACCGAGAAAGCCCTAACATCTCATTTGGCTCTTCCAATCGTATGAAGCATTCCAAACTTCTCAGACTAGTTTTGAACATGCATCTTTTTAAATTAAGATACTTAGAAATATTTTAGACACATCTCCCGTAAAGAGAATCTTGCTAGAGTTGTGAAGCGTCGATATAACATGATAGGTGCTAGATACATTTAGCACAAGTGGACTTGATGGTTGTTCATTGTTAAAAAGCCTAACGTCACCCCGCAAAAAAAAAAATCCTACTGTAAGTCTGTAACTACTAGCTTCACAGTTTTGAGGATGGTACGGTAAAATCCTATGGTTTGGATTGGTAGTGCATAAGGGTTTGAGATGACTATGCATGGGAGAAGGATTTGGTAACATGGTAGTGAGGGACAAGTAAAGGTCGGGATCCCATAAATCAGAGGAGGCGGACGGTAGCAAAATCAAGATCAGATTGAGAGAAGGGATGGAAGATGTTTCAAGGATAGGGGAAGCGGGATAGCACCGTTGGACACTAAGGCAATCCGCCAACAACATCGCTATTTCTAATTCCGAGATCCACAGGGCGGTGTCTAAGCACGGTGATAATGGACCAACATGACTAACAAGAGGAAGGTTTTGAAATTAAATGTTTTTAGAAGTGAGTCTCTTAAAACCGAACATGAGGGGTACTACAGCACGATTTTTTGACTGAAACTGAAGAAAATACGGAGGTCCTTGTGCAAAGGCATATACACTAGGTGGACTACTAGGTCCTAGGCATAGCAAAATGCCTACCCTTTTCTAATTTTAATATATCCTTTTTATCTCTAAGACCAATTTTAAAATACAGGAAAAATAAAAAATCTTTACCTTTGTTAAAAAATCGAGAGAATTTGTGGCTTTTAAAAGCGAAGCGAAGAGATGGCGACCCACATTCTCCACCCAAAGCCCTAAACCTCCTTTGCCCCCTTTCCCTCCCATGGCCGCCGACCGCCTCCTCCCCTCGTCCGCGCGCCGGCGGCCTCCCCCGCCCCCGCGGCCCGTTCCCAGCCGCAAAACCGCGTCCGCCTCCCCCAGGCGTCCGCCGCCGCCGCGGGGATGCGCCGCGTCGCCGTCTCTGCTCCGGCTCCGGCTCCGGCCCCAGCTCCGCCGACGAGGACGGCGGCATGACCTACAAGGGCGCCGGCGTGGACATCGACGCCGGAACCGAGCTCGTCCGCCGCATCCGCAAGATGGCCCCCGGGATTGGGGGCTTCGGCGGCCTCTACCCCCACGGTGCCCTATTCTTCCTCTCGGCCACTCATTTCTCCACGCCGCCTTTTGTTCTAGTTAGCGGTTCTTCTTGCTTGGCTTGTCGCAGTTCACGAATCAGTCGTAGATTAGCAAGATATCTGTTATGGGGAAGGTCGTGTCACGTAATTGGGTAATTGACTGAAACATTGTGCAAAGTAAGAGGGAGGGGGCACTTTGTGAGCTACTACTGTTTGCTACTCCAGATGCTTCATTGGTGGTCTTGGATAAGTGTGGGCATGTATTTGAGAGCTCCTAATTGTTTACTTGGATGCATAAATTTATCTCGGTGTTAGTAAATTTGGTTTCCTGTTGTTTCTGTTTGAGCAGGGGATGAGTACCTGGTGGCTGGTACTGACGGAGTTGGGACAAAGCTGAAGCTTGCGTTTGACACCGGTATTCATGATACAATCGGGATTGACCTGGTATGGTTCTTCACTTGCTTTTCATACATGCTGTTTGTCACATTTTCTATAAGAGT
Organism: Poa pratensis; assembly: GCA_947311845.1. Taxonomy (NCBI): domain Eukaryota; kingdom Viridiplantae; phylum Streptophyta; class Magnoliopsida; order Poales; family Poaceae; genus Poa; species Poa pratensis. The sequence continues at coordinate 99,658,400 of CAMZMU010000020.1, forward strand.
CAATGTAACTGTGTTTTGATCCATCGCGGCAGGTTGCTATGAGTGTCAATGACATTGTAACTTCGGGTGCGAAACCAATGTTCTTCCTGGATTACTTTGCGACGAGCAGGCTAGATGTTGACCTTGCAGAGAAGGTACTGTCATTATTGTTGTTGCTCATTTGAACACTGTAATCCTTGCTCATGCTGATTTTATCTGTCCTCTGCCCATGGAGGATGCTGTCTATATCTGACTGTTACTTCGTTTCGGACTTTCGTAGGTTATCAAGGGGATTGTGAATGGGTGCCAGCAATCAAATTGTGTCCTGCTAGGAGGAGAGGTGAGATTTTCTGGAATTAATACACATGATTTAGCTAAGTATCTTAGAACAGAACATTAAATCAGAATAGTTGTGCCACAATTGGCCATCTATTTTGCACTCTGTTGGTATTTGCCGAAGTCAAACATGATTCTGCTTACACTGATTATTTGGTGATTCACTGGCTAACATGAGCTAACTCCAAGCAGTATGTTTATCACATCAACCTTTGTATATTTATCATTACTTCATATCAGGAACCTCATTTATCATTATTATATGATTTTTGACAGTGTGGCTTTTCAAAGCTGTAAGAATACCTAGCTATGTTCTCTTAAAATCAATGCAGCTGTAACAAGATGGTCTGGCTATTTGACTATTTATTTATTCTTGATACATGGAAAAAGTTAACTGCTCAACTCAACGAGCAAATGCTTTACATGGTGTCTGTTTTAGTCTAGCATTGATATTTACTCTCCTGAAACATTCCATATGGACCATACAACTCTGAATATAAGCAGCATTTTGCTAAAACAAAGCAACTGCCTAACTCAATAGCAATTGTTCATGCAGACAGCAGAAATGCCTGATTTCTACAAGGAAGGTGAATATGATCTAAGTGGTTTTGCTGTGGGTAACGTAAAGAAGGATAAGGTCATCGACGGTAAAAACATCATGGAGGGAGATGTCCTGATTGGTCTTCCTTCCAGTGGAGTTCATTCAAACGGGTTCTCTCTCGCTCGGAGGTATTGAATTTATCCAGACCCATTTGTTTAATCCACATATATGATTGGGAGTGCAAAATTATCTTCCCTTGTCACTGTTGCTTTCCTTTTTTATACAATTATTATTTCTGGCTAATGATAGCGGTAAAAATGTATGTTTTTCTAGAGTACTGGAGAGAAGTGGACTCTCTTTGACTGATCCGCTCCCAAGAAATGATGGCGTAACAACTACTGTTGGTGAAGCTCTCATGGCACCAACTGTCATCTATGTTAAGCAGGTTAGCTTACTCTGACGACTCACGAGTGTCTCGTGTATCAAATGAATTCTTACCTGAATTTCTTATTCAATTGTTTGAAATGAAAAAAGGTACTTGAGATTATCAGCAAGGGCGGTGTGAAAGGACTAGCCCATATTACTGGTGGTGGCTTCACTGATAATATCCCAAGAGTATTTCCTTCTGGACTTGGGGCCAAAATTGTTACCGGGTCGTGGAAAGTACCGCCTGTGTTTGAATGGCTGCAACAGGTAAGAGCTGATTACCATCCACGAGCTTGGCTTGCATATTCTTGTAGCCCATGGGAATATATTCACTTATGTTCTTAATCAAAATAACTAATTCATGATTTAGTATCCATTTTGAATACATTCTATGACAGACAGCCACATCCAATTGTATTAGGAACTTAGTAACAAAACAATGATCGGAGTAACAAATTTGTTGATACTAATGTTGCAGAAAGTTTTGTTAGTGCTGGCATGTGTACTAAAAAACCCTGCAGTCTGTAAGCTTTGGACTATGTAGGGATATGGGAGATCGGTAAAACATCACAATAGAACAAGCACGGGATGTTGTGTAGTCCAGAGAAACACTACCACATCACAATAGACCATTATTATGATTTGTATATGTCCGCACACGCCGTGCTCGCCTGTCTGCTCCTTAGCTTTCTTTTTTTCCTGACATTCGTAGGTTGGCAAAATCGAAGATGCAGAGATGCTGCGAACATTCAACATGGGCGTCGGAATGGTCCTCGTGGTAAGCAAGGACGCAGCAGACAGGATCCTTGCAGAATCGAGCCCCGCTTACCGCATCGGAGAGGTGATCCAGGGCGAGGGGGTGCACTACGCCTGAGCTTGTGGACATTTCAGACTTGCAGTGGTTCGAGAATCGTTTAGTAGCTGATGGGTGAAGCGGCCCAATTTTCGCGACCCTGTAGTCTTGCAGGGGCTAAATCGGAGTAAAATCGGCTTACTCCTATGAGATGAGAAACACTGAAATAAATGCTTCTAGTTTCATGAGAACTTGGCCTAAATGGTCGGTGTTGCTATCTGGGAATGATGTTCCAAGCCTCTAGTGTACTGATTTTTTTGTTGAAATATATCTATGAATCCGTCTATCCATCTGTTTGAAATGAACCGGGCTTGATCTATGTTTTCTCTGAGGACCATACAAAGACCTTTTTTGTGTTTCACCCTCCCAATTACATTACTGTAAGGGATTATTCGGTATGCCTTGCAAAAGTTGCATAATTTTATAAGATTATTTACTTGATAAGGCATGCAAAGATTAAAGTACGATATGGTCGAGGAGAAAACATCTTATCAGCTGCTATGCTATACTCAGTTAAACGCATCCTCAGTTATTCGATTGATTTCTTTTCTATACATATCCATCAGAACAAAATGAATAAGACATGAAGACAACTTGCATGAACAAGAGAAGGAGGTGAAAAAAGTGAGAGAAAAGAAAAACATTATGAACACAGCAAAATGGCACAAGACGGTCAGAGCGCGCCCTCACATGCCATGCCAACAAGGCCAATCCGACGTGACAAGCACGTTCGCTGCACTGCCGGGAAGTCAGTCATCGGCGGTGTACGACGCCGGTGCAGCGGTCCTTGATCCACCGGAACCCGCGGCGGAGCGACGCCTTGAGCCTGGCCTCGACGGCGTACGCCTTGTAGGCGGCCACCCTCCGCCGGCGCTTCGCCTCCGGGTCGCCCGCCCACCACGACGAGGACGACACGACGCCCTCGCCACCGCCGCTGCCGTTCCGCGGGCCTGGCGCCGACGAGCTTCCCCGGAACTCCTCCAGATCCCTCATTATTATCTCCAGCAAAGTGGTGAAATGTAACGCGTCGGGGGCGCCCGCGTTTGCAGCTGCGAGTATCGAGAGGGAGACCTGTATATATAGATGATGAGACGGGAGAGAGAGGCGAGGCCGGCCATTACGGGATGATTGCGATCTCCCTCGAGCTCTCGGCGTTAGTGCTTGGCTTGGCAGGTAACGGCTTTGGGGTTGCATTATTCTTTCTGAAGGTAATTTTCGCCAGAGAGAGCCGGACTCAGCACGATCGTATAGATTACAACTCACAAGCATAAATAAGAAACGTGAATGAGTAACGTCCAGAAGAGAAAGAATACGAATGGGACGTGTAAACATGGATGTAATTTACGGGAAAGAACATTTTTTAAATTAACTTTGTATATGGTTCTTGTTTATGTTCTGTGTCTAGCTGATCCAGGTTTAGGTGTAATAATATGCTGGCACAAGGTAAAATCACATGTGGAGTACCAGTATTTTGATCTTGTTTTGTTTTATAATGATTTTTTAAAAGTAGTGGATGAGCACTTAGCAAGTTGTCCGTCCAGCAGCTGTGATCTTCCGGGCAAGCTGGGCACCTTGTCCTGGCTGGAAGCCTGGAACAAGTGGCGCCCTACCAAGTCAGGCAGATATCACATCATTTCACAGCATGTACCTCCAGCTTGTCTTTTCTTAAAAGAAAGAACACTCGGATAATTGTTACGGAGTACTAATTTATTGTCAACAAGTATACAAATGAATATTCGTACAAAATCCAAGAGATTAGCTGTAAGCAAATGGCACATTCAAATTAAGCTACGATTACAGGACCAAAGATAGCACATATCACAATCTTGATCAAACGCCCCCAGGATAAGAGAAAGGGCCTGAGATGATCCATACATGCAAACAAACCATGTTCTAGCTCTAAATGGAATACTTTATTATGTTTCCTCTCCTTTTCCAAAGTTATACAGGCCTCCAATTGTTCTTTCACTCACTCAAAAAAGATATTACCTACACCAGATAACTTATTGGAGACGACAAAAGTTATAAGCTTTAACTGATACAAACCCCTGTAGCTGAGGGTGCTCTATGTGCCATAGAGACATGATGTGCTCAACGCACAGCTGAGTTCAGTCAGACTTTGGCAAAAACAGTCACATAGCTAACATACATTTACAACTCATCTCCACGTCGCGCCGAAGTGGGAGACGAAGAACCGGAAATCAGGATGGTCCACTTGTATGCAGCGGAGCCAGTTGTCAGCCTCCTGCATCAGCGAGGTGACACTCTCCTGCTCCGGGGCCCCATTAGACGCCCATAAGGAGCTGCGGAGCTTGTATGATGCCAGTCCAAAGGCAGGCAACGGAAGTTTGCCCATCGAACTGGTGTGGTGGTTGATTCCCTCAAAACCAGGGCATGCTGGTGTAGTGGGGTGGCTATCTGCAGGTTGGAAAGAACATGAGTGTTCAATGAACAAACGGAGGAGGATGAATGCCAATCAAAGGTCACATCTAAAATGCGAATACTGGTGTCGTCTAGCGGAGGCAAAATAAATTCCCTAGTACATATGGCACTACAAGGTTCAGTTGTTTTACCCTTGGAAGGTGTTGCTAGGCAATGGAATGTCAAGAAACATGCGTCAAGGTCCTTCAATGTTGGTCCTGTTGGTATTCTATATATGGGATACCTGCAATCACAGCGTGAGGATGAAACCAGTAACGTATAGAATCATAGCAGCACTGCTACTGCAGTGTTGCTCTTCTATCTTATGCTGAAATTCAGCACGATAGGCATGCCCATTTGTTAGGCATGGCAACTGGTAGGCATCCTCTGCATGGGCCAGCAGAGTTGGCAAATGTTATAACTTGACCACTGCAACGGCATCATGCAAATTCTGATGAAACAAAAACATTGTGTACAGAAAAAGAAGTACATCGTTATGGAAATGGAACCAGATGCTATCAGATAAAATACGACGTCGACATAATGAGGATGTAGGTATTATGAAAAAATATTCAAAAAAGCATGGATCTTCAATAATTATCTTCCTCGGAATTTCTACGAACAACATATACAGCAAGAGATCAATTCGTGACAGCCACTGGAAAAATGACTGAGTAAACAAGCTCAAAAGTGTTTGAAACATACCATGCAACAGACATCCAACTGGATGGCAGCAAATCACAGCTTTTGAACGTCTTCAGAGCTGGGAATCTACCCGCAAGAATTGATACCTGGAGGGCATGCTCAATAAGATTCTGTACACTTGAAGTCTGTAGCAATCATGAGTTTTGGAGAAACTTACTTTGTCTGTTAAAGGCTCTCTACCATAAGGAGGATCCCTCTCCAAATGCTCAAATATTGGAAAACTAGCAGATACATAAGCTTCGCCATCATCACTTTGTAAGCCACCATTTTCCAATCGATGTGTAGCTTCCATTGATGAGACTCTTAATCGGTCAACATCCGTTTCACTGCTACTCTCGCTGCTAGTATCCGTAGTCTCCCCATCACTTTCATCATTGGGATGCCTAAGCAAGAAAATCAACTAGAAAAAGTTATACAGTATTGAAGGTGTCACCCGAAAAAGAACATTCTGAAGTAGGAATAGTTTTGTCTCCTACTTCTCCGAACTTCTCTTATGCATCCACTATTGTTCCATATTATTCTATTATATGTGCCCAAGAGACTGTTCAACTTGCACAGCTTATCCTAGCTCATAGAAATGTAAGTGCAAAAGTTACAAAGTCAAGCTCCGATCTGTACAGGTGAATGACAGAACTTCGTGAAACTACACTAGAAAAAATCCAACACAAAAGCATGTTGAGACCTCATCAAAGCACTAGATGATTTTCCTTCACGGGAGTCTAGAACCGAAATGAAAACAAAGATAATCTCCTATCTACCGTAAGTTTTACCAACAATATCTGTATGTATAACCATGGCCAGATTTAATAAACTGCAAGAGCTATTATAATACTGAAGTGCATTCCTCCCAATTTTATTTCGTATTTTGTGAAGTTTTGTTATCATATGGACATCACAAAGCTCAAACAAACCAAACTATAACAAAAGACAGATACAGGTGAAACTGCTACAGATTGACACATATGGTTGTTACCTGGTACTTGCATCAGGTCTAGCAGGATCAGCATAGAGCTGGATAGCAGAGAGATATGGCACATAATATTGTATTACAGATTCACCACCATTCAACACCAGGGGAACACCAGCTCCATAAGCACTCCACTCCCTGAAAGACTCCCAGAGATCATCAAGGCAGAAGTAAGGAGGTGAATCCAGGGCGTCACCACTTCTCTGCATCCTCGACCGTGTCTGCAACGGAACAAACCAATTTAGCTTCATGGTAAAACTAAAGCAATATGGATAATTTCTTTCATGACCAAAAGTGGCCTACCATTGAATGGAAAATTAAAATCCATTGTGAGTGAACAGAAACTGTGCAAATAAGTGAATAACACTACATGATTTAAAGAGTTGTAGAATTTATTGGCACATATACATATATTGCATGAATGACTGCAAACGAAGTCAGAAGCTCCGGAGCTGCTAACTTTGTCCATTTCATTCACTAGTAATATGAATGTAGTGCTTAAATATCAACTAAACCGACATAATAATGGCTGAATAGGCATTCAATTAAGACAACCTTCTTCTATGGAAAACATTTTGGCAAACATCTGGGGGCCATGGCAGCAGAAGTTATTTAGGTGGTTCAGATGAACAGGATTTAGGATCATGTTGGAACTGAAGAATGGTTGTTGCTCGCCATCCACAATTTTACCACTGCCATTAAGAACTATCACTGTCTAGAACAGCCAATAAATTCAGAGCTAAATGCAGTCAGTCCATATTAAATTATGAAATGTATATATCCAGAATGTTTCATTTTCAGTGACAAGCGCTAGCTAAGACAAGTAAAATACCACAAGTTAAATTTTGTTTTACTGTCACATCTTAGCGATTTACTTGATAAAAACGAACGTAAACGAATATGACGTGGACAGTGGATTAAACAGCTTTACGTCTGCCCCACATCTGCAATCTAAAACAGCAAAATTAACCTCATTATACCTCGGGCGAGTACCGGACGGGCACGGAGGGCGTCGTGGAGGCTAGGAACCGGTCCAGATTCCCAGACTCCTCCGCGGGCCCCGGCGACGCCAAATTCAACTCGGCCACCGTCGACTCCACCGACGTGGACGAGGAGTCATCGGAATCGACCGGGCTGTCCGCGTCCACGGGCTCGGAAGTCACCGCCGCCGCCGGATTCCGCCTGGCCGACCGCGGGGAGGGCGACGGGGAGAGCGACGGGACGAGGGGGGCCGCCGGGTCGGCAGGCCCTGCTGCTGCCTGCTGGTGCTGGCGGCGGTGGGGAGGGTAGTAGAACCGGTCGTTTTTTAGCTGGTTCCGGAGGACGGGGCGGCGGCGCCGGAAGAGCCTGCCATCGCGGCGGCTGCGGCGGCGAGGAGGGGGAAAGGGTCAGAGGTGGGGGGTCTGAGCGGATTGGGATTTGGGGTGGGGATGCTGGTTAGGGTTAGGGTTTTGGTGGCTTCCTCTCTCTTTCTCTGTCTGGCTTCGTTTAGGAGTAGATGTATAATGGGATGGCGGTTTGGATCTGAAGAATGTGCACGCGGAGACGAGGCAGTGCTGACGGAGACACGTGGACATGATGCGACTTGTTTTTGTGTTGGATGATGTTCGCGGCGTTGCGTATCGCGTGCACGTGGTGGTGGTAGCGTGAGGAGAATTTCAGCAACTTTGTGGCACGTGTTCCTGTATTTTCCTATGTATATTCAGGTTTTCTCTACAAAATGAAAATAGACAGTGTAGGTGTTGGATAAATCGATTCATTTCCCGCGAAAACACTTGCCATTTCCGAGTGGGCGGTGCTTTTGGTCTTTTGGATAGAAGTGTAAAGAATAAAGTCAAAATAATCGGTTCGCTTTCCGGGAAAGCCGGAAACACTTACCATTTCGGTTTGAAACATATAAACTTTTGTTTTTGTTGGTTTTCCGTTAATTGACCGGACAACTTTTCTTCTTAATTAATGAATGGGACAAAAGGTTAAAAAAACATAAAAATTTTCATTTCCCACGGAATCTCTTTCCATATTTCTAACTGGATCCTTAAAAACACTGTTGAACACACACACGTAAGACATACAACATGGTCAATGAGAAGCCATTTTTTACATTATAGGACATGTGGTACGCTCGATGAAGAAAACATGGTAGGGCGGCATACAAAAGATAGAAACTATGATACCTTGTTTATAGAAGGCATAAAGAACATCCTATAATAGTAGTAGTGGGCTCATCTTTGTTCGCGGACTAAATATGCAATAGGATTGCAAGTGAGAATGGGTACGTGGTGGTTTTGCATAGCGCGTGTCATCATGAGAATACAATGATGATGGGGCATCAAGGCACCACGAAGTTTTCAACAATGAGTCTTGCAATTGTGATAGTCCCCATCAGAGGCGGTGCCAAGATCCACCCAATCCCCATGCCATTTGTGAATTTAGTTTGTAATTAGACTAAGTGATAGACCAGAACAACATTTCACTAATATATAGGTAAACAAATTTATATGTGTTGGGATGTATACCGATTGTAAGCATCTTCAATATGCATTTTGATAGAGAGAGAGATAGGAAACAAGTTCTCACATTAAATGATGGGATTATCCTACTTTCATAAACAATTATCATCCCCGGAACAAACTTGCTCATTGTAAGTATCAACAAAGAGTTTGCTATTACAAAACAGCTATCGTGTCTATACTTTTATTATGGGCGCGAACTTATCGAAGAGTTGATGATTAGAAGATGTCCCGATGCTGAGAGCTTAACAACATCCGAGTGCAGAAATATGTTAAACATGTGAGCGATGGATTAAATCTCATAAACAAAACTTGCGCACGATTGCCATGTATGATTGTTAATGATAACCATAATGTATGTTGCATGTACCACAATATTTGCTATATTACAAAATACTCGATAGAAAATATTACAAACTACTACTCCCTTCTGGAAAAGCGTACTTTGAAAATATGGATATCCACGACATTATTAAGTTTCATCATTAGTATATGAATGTTTATCAACATTGTAAGACGAAAATTATATTAGCGCATCCCTCGTTTTTCTATGATCCGATGTAGTTTTATAGAAACTGATAAACTAATCCTATAGTTCCAACTAACAGAAGCTTACACTACTTGCAAATCACACCATCAAAAATATCTTTGGATGCCCTTTTAACCAGGTGGGGGTGGGGGCGTAAATAGGATCCTAATGATTTGACTTGTGAGATTAACGAGTTCTGCCGGACGGCATTCATTCCTTCATCTATTCGACTCTCTGGTCATTGTGTCCATCTCTTCTTTGTGGTCATATTTACACTTGTAATAAGATCCAAACAGCCAAACCGTCACACTTTGTTCGATAGGGTCATATTTAATGACCTAAGATATAAGAGTACTCTGCGTGGGTTTCCCAACGAAATGTGGTGATATAAAATTCCACATGATCCAAGCAATACAAAATACATATAAAAACATTACTCTCGAGAAAACATACGTTGTTTGAGGATTTGGATTGGCAAGATATTAATAAGTTTCATCATTAGTATTGGAATTACTTGTCAACATTTTAAGGTGAAATTCATAGTAGTTATCCACTGTTTTAAATGAATTGATATAATTATAGAAATCGGTTGTCAAAGTTTTAATTTAGCGGATCGTCTATAATATGAATACACTATAGTAAACTTGATAGCCATGATCCTATAACTCAAAAGACGGATCTGTAAAAAAGTTTCAATGAATAGGAGCTCCCATAATTTACATGTAAATCGTACGATAAAAAAAAAATCCTTTGACACCCTTTTATATGTTAAAACTTGATGGTAAACATAATCATGACGATTTAACCTGTGAGACGAACGCAATTTCTGTCGAGACAACGCTCACTACTTCAATTATATGAATCTTTGTTCCCATCTTTCATTTCTAGACCAATACACTTTTCTTTGTCTATTTGGAATTTTACACTGATTTATTTGTTTACCATGGTCATTATTGTCACATATTTTAGCAAAACTACATGTATGAGAATATAAGATGAGAAAAATAAACCGAGCGATCGCATATTGACTGATCGTTCATACATACATAACACAGGTTTTGTCAATCCGTCGGTGACTAGACCATCTCTATGCTACAAATTTGATTAAATGATTGCATATCTTGAGGCTTTCGTCTGCAGCAACCACGATCTAACAGCACTGAAGTAGCTCAAAGGCTCTAATGTTACTTCGGACGGGCCATCCAATGAAGACGTTGCCTCCTTGTTATCTCGTTCTCTTATGCCCATATTCACTTGCGTGAAGCTTTCTTCTCTGATCACCATCTTATTCCAGACAAGCAACAATAGTTCAAGATGCTACTTGCTCAAGATGGCACATGAGAGTGTGGCATAAGGGATGGCAATAGATACTCCGGGGGTCCTGGTGCCTGTTGCAAGTTCAGCAATCCATTGGTAATTCCTCGTGCCTCCTATTCTTATAATATCAAATTCACATCCTAGTGCATGGAGACACAACATACAATGCACCAAATGAGATTTGATAATTCTAAAACAAAGCTGCATGCAAAATGTAGAACAAGTTATTCCACTTTTGCTCGGGGAATCCTTCAACTTATAAAGGGCATGGGTGGTAGACCAGTAGCATTAACATGAAGTCATGGGTCCTTTGGTAGGTTAACCCGTAGTCCCTCACTCTGCTCATCGATTCGTCTTCATCTCTAGCCTTCATCTAGATGAATTTAAATCTTAGAAATTATTTCGCATGTTGAGTATCTTCTTGTCATTAGCTCGCAGAAGATAAGGTACAAGCTAGTATCTGCGGTCTCATTACCAAAATATTACAATATCAAAATGTAGATGTAGCAACCTCATGACTATAGTTGACACAAACTAGGAGACGTACCGCGGGATACAAGGATGGTAATAAGTCATATGGCTTTGTCCCTATGCTTTTGCCTCAGTAAGCAGGGATAGAGACCCACTGTGCGGAAAGTCATTTATGCTCCCAAGCTCCAGTGATCTCGGCCATTTCAAAAAAAAAGTTAAAAAAATCTAAAATAAATCATGCGTGTTCTCAATGATATTTCATATAAACGTGCAAAATCTCAATGCAAAACACAATACATTGTAACCTACACAAAAATGACAAAAGTTGGAAATTTGAAACTAAATATTGTTCAGACGGTCGGCTGGCCATCAGCGTGTGCCGAGCAGTCGAGCAGAGACCAAGACCACGGTCCACGGGTAATAGGACCCTACCGTGAGCACAAGCCTGATGGGCGCCGCCGGAGTAGTTGCAGATGGACAGCGCGGCACGGCACGCCATCGCTCCCGGGCAGAGGAGCAGCCCATACCACGGCGACATGACCATGTGGCCACCTTGTTGCCTCAACTGAGTCACATCACATCTGCCGTTCCGGGGGTATCAAGCAAAACACACTACCTCGTTCCCTTCCAAATCCGTGATACATCCCCACGCCACGGCTCCTACTACATTTGGATCATACACCCAAAGCACACGCACGCAATTATCATTTCCCGCCTGGATTGCACTCGTACTCCCTTAAACAACAACAGCATTTGTTTTGGCATAAACCGGAATCACTTGTCACCATCCATCCAAATCCAAGAGCAAGCAAAGCCATGGGGCTTTTTGGACGGGAACAAAACGGAACAAACCACCAGCCGGGATCACAAGATACCCACGGGCTCGGCAGGCCGCGCCATCATCTTCGATCTTCTCATGCTGGCCTGCTGCATGCTGGATCGGGGGCTCAGGAGGCGTAGATGACGCCGGAGGAGAGGGCCATGAGGAGGATGGCGGCCTTCTCCTCCTCGCCGAGGCGCCTCCTGCGCCGCATCCGCCGCCGCTGCTTCAGCACCACCTCCTTGCCGAACCCCACCATGCGGAGCTGCACCGTCACCTCCTCCCGCCCCACGCGCTTGCCTTTCGTCTTCCTCGGCTTCTGCTGCTCCTCTTCTTCGCCGGCGTCGTTGTCCGCGCACGAACCCGCCGCCGCCGAAGCAGCCTCCCGTCTCTTGGGCCCGTCCAGGCCGAGCGCCTCCCTCCGCTTCTTCCGGTACCGGATCCCGCACGCGTTGCACAGCGACTGCACGAACGAGACAAGACAAAAAAAAAAACGAGATCGGTCAGATCAGCAGACCAGAAAACGCACAGATCGGGGATGCCCGGAGCCGGACATGGCTCCACAAGCGAAAAAACAAGCAGATCGGGTCTCGCTGCTCACCTTGGGACCGAAGGGCCCGCCGCGCCAGAGCGGCGTCTTGGTGGTGTAGCAGTCGGTGCAGGCCTTGGGCTCGCCGGAGGCCGTGCGCCCGTCCGGATCCAGCGATCCGCTACACTGCGACACAGATCGAGATGCGAAAAACGTCAGTACGAGGCCGAAAACCCCAACAGGAACCGTAGATCGAGCTCGGATCGGGGCTCACCTTCTCGACGGAGGAGTCCATGTCCGGCGCCAGGACAGGCGGATCTACCCACACACGCGGATCGGAGCTCACTTTCCCGCCTCCTGACAGCACCGGCGACCCACGGGTCCCGATCCGCGGCGCGGATCGGGTGGGGTTTAGGGGTTTGGACTCCCCGATCCGCCGCAGATCTCCGCTCCCGGGACGATCCGGCCTGCCGCCTACGCCTGCTGCTACCAGAGCACCACTCGATCGGTCAATCTCTCGCCACCGGACAGCAGGGGTTCGGAGCGGCGGCGGGAAGGTGGAGGCGGGGAGAGAGAGGATGGTGATGATGAGATGGGGGCAGGGGGGAGAGATAAGGGGCAGGGATTTGGATTTGGATCTCAAAAATGGGGGGACGCTGTGGAGGGAAACGGAAAAGCGTGGAGGGAAAAGAGCTGCCGGCGGGGTGAAATTGGGGCCGTATTTGTACGTGATCGGCCGCCGCCGGCGTGTGTCTGTGTGTGTGTTTTGTTTTGTGGACTGGAGTGTCTACGGCTACGGATGGTTTGGGGCTTTTCGGAGTCCAGGATTTAGGAAGGTTTTAGAACAAGGTTGGATGATGGTGCACGTGTGTGCTTTTGTGCTAACGGTAATGTGTGATGTCATCCGTCTACACTTTTTGTTTTTTTTGTTGGGTAGAATTCTTCTACACGTGTAGTGGTATAAAAATTTGGGTGGGTAATATATGGTGGATAGCGTATAATCCTCGTATACTTCAAGTCATGAGGCAATTTTCGCAGTTATAAACAATGACCCTTAAATCCTGCACCATGATTGATATAATCAGACACAAGATGTATCAGATTTCTTGGTATTTACTTCGACTTGAATCAGACACCAGATGTATCGTATTTGTAGATTCATCAGGCGAAAATCCATTATCTTGTATTGCTGTTTTTTACATTTTGTCGGTGGCATCGCTTTCATCCGAAACAGGGGCGGATCTACGCTGGGGCAAACTCGGGCCATGGCCCGCCCAAACCAGCAGGAAAACGAATTATTTAGCCTATTGATTGGTAAATCCAACCCTACACTCGGCTAACCAACCATTTATCTTCACTCTAGCCTTTTTGATGTAGCTCCGCCTACTGATATGGCAACTATTGCTTAAGCGTGTTGGTTTCACCCATGCACCCACTAAATCTAAACTCAACAAACCGTGTGTGTTTGCGTCAACTATGTCGCATCATTATCGCGTGGACCCTTTGCTTGGTACTTGAATTCACTTGGATAATTCTGCATTTCTCTTTGTATTTTGAGTTCAGTTTGCAATTGGGGCATAACTTTTTTTTAGTACCACGTTTATCAATTATCTTGAAGCTAGACCAAGGATCCAACAGGAATTTGATACGTAGGTGACTTGTAAAAGAAACCGAAACGAATTCAAGGTGTAACTTTGAGGCAAACACAGAAGATTGGATGTCCGCACATAATATTTGCTCCAAACCCGTACCACCCTAGCTTGTTTTTGCTATATAAACCAAAAACTACCCCCTCTCTCTGTGTAAACATAACGTCCTTGTTTTTCATGATTTAATTTTGACCGCCATTTTTAACCAGAAAACCACGAGTGGCATGCGTGTAAAAAAAATGCCGTTTAAAGCTTGTTTCGAATACAAATTATTGCGTTTACTATTTGGCAGTACAAATAAAATAAAATATATGTACTCGAGTAGAAATGGTTAACGTGTCTGCTGCTCGTTGGAGGTGTGTGTGGGTGGCTTGCCGGCGGCGCGTTGGAGGTGGAGGCGCGGTCGGAGAAGCTTTTGGAGACGGTGGTCCTCTCCTCTGCCCTCGGTTCTCCGGCGGAGGCTCTGGGTAGATCCGCCGTCTCTGGCGTGTCTGCTGCTCTTCGGAGCCGCGGAGCGCCTCCCCTCGAGCCGGCGTCCGTGGTGGCGGTCGCGGCTCTGGTTCTTGGGGCCCTTCTGTCCTCGCCGGCGTGCGAGGCGGTGCTTTTGCTTAAAACCGCTGGGAGGATGCAGGTGCGGTGCTCTCCTTCCTCGGCGTTCATGGTGGGCTTTGCGGAAGATGGGTGGAGCTGCCTTCTTCGTCTCCGGCGTGAGGCGGCGTTGGTGGTCTGGCGGCGGCTCAGCGCCGATGTTCTTTCAGTGTCTAGATTCCGGTGCTTGCGTCGGATGGATTCTGCGGCTCTTCAACAAGGTTGGCTGAGCTTCTTCCTGCGGTGCGTGGTGGTGCCGTGGTCGCCGTGTGTGGAGTGGCCTGTGCTTGTGTTCGTGCGTGTGTGTTCTTTTTCTGCTTGATCTTGTACACGACTCCCTTAAAAAAAAAAGAAATGGTTAATGTAGTAGCGCTGAGGGAGTACTTCGTCTTCTTGTGCTCCAAGGCAGCAGCCAGTGGCACGTCAAATCGGCTCCAACAGCAACGCCAGGCTACCGGCTAGCCTAGGCCTCTACCGCTCTACGAGTAGCAGAAAAATTCCACCAAATCTGCACCCCGCGTACGTATCCCGAGGCTGCGGCGCAGCCCTCAGGTTTCCGCTTCTTCACTGCAGCCCGAGCATAATACCGTTGGTAGCAGCGGTCGGGTCGTGAGCACGCGACCGTAGCCACCCACACGGTCACACGCACGCGCGCGGTCCGCACCGGATCCGACGCCGACACTAGCGCCCAAAGCGAGGATCCTTATCCGCTGCCCGGCCCGGCGCACCACACACCGAGTCCCACCCGTCCAGCGGCTGGTCGCTGTTGTGTGTTTCGTTGGCGCGCGGGCCGGCGTCCGCGGCGGGAAAAGGGAAAAAACGCACCCAGGCCAGCCTTCCGGCGCTGCTACAGTGCTCCCGCCCGCGACCTGAACTGAAATGACCCTATTGCCCTTCCCAGTTTGACCTGTCAGAGCGCGCGTTCCGGGCCAGGCCCAGCGAACTGCAACGTCTAGAAGACCCAACCAGGCCAGGCCCAACTAACAGCAACGAGGATACTCAAAAAAAAAGAAAAACTAACAGCAACGATTCGAAACATTATCCTACCGAGCGATTACGGGCCGGCTACTAGGCCGTTGATGCATCGGGCCATACTGTAAGCCCAGTCGCCCCGGAGGAATGACAGGGAGAGTATAAACCCTAGAACGATGTCGGGCCTCCATCTCCAACGCTCCTTCCAGTAAACCCCTTCATCGATTCCCTCCGGTCGCCCACACCACCTCCCCTCGCCATGGCCGGCGGCGGCGACGTCCAGGGCACCAACAAGCGGAAGCGTGATGCCGGGGGGAAGCCCTCCAAGCCCGCGGCGCGCGGAGGCGGCGGTACGAGAAGCCGCAGCCGGTCACCGCCAGGGACAAGCGCGTCGCTGCCAAGGTACTACTACCGGTGCTTGCTTATCCGCTTCAATTGTATGAACATGGGCTTTGGTCGCCATTGAGCTGATATTTCAATGGTGTGTCACTCTGCGGCAGGAAATGTCCGAGTCCAGGAAGATGAAGAGGAAGGCCAACTATAACCTCGAGAAGGTAATTCTTGGTCCTCGCACCGTCTGCTTCGATTTCGATGCGCGACTCAAACTCCTGGTTGCGGGGTTTTCACCATGTTTACCCTAGTAATTCTTGTATGCTGCAACCGTGTGGATGGCACTAGTAATGTGACAGATGATGATCATCTTGTGTTAAACCTGAATCTGAAGTTGTTAGCGAACCCTTTGATACCAGTAGACATTTGTGTATGCTGAATCAGTACCATATTCTGGCCAAATCTAATCTGGTTTGCTTGGTACACATGAATATTCTTAGGAACTTACAGTACTGTATAAAATCGATTAATAGTACAATAATGCCTGTACTAGTGTATATCAGAATTTAGACCTCTTTGTGTTTACTTACTCCCTCCGTATCATAATATAAGATGTTGTAGGTATTCCACTACGGACAACATACGGATGTATATAGACATATGTTAGTGCGTACATCTACTTATTTTGCTCCATATGTAGTCCTTTGTTACAATAGCTAAAACATATAAGCTTCAAAAAAAAAATAGCTAAAACATATTATATCATGGTACGGAGGGAGTACATCTTCTGGCTTGTTAGTTTTGCTGTTGAATTTCACATTACATGAAAAGACAGATGATGATCATGTGTTAAACCTGAATTTAGTTTTGATAGCCAAGCCTTTGAGCCAAGTAGACATGATGCCTGCTTGAATTGGCCAGTTCTAATCTGGTTTGCTTGGTACACCTCAATTCACAGGAACTAACAGTACTGTGGGAGAAGATGAGATGCCGCGATGTGAGCAAGGAGAATAGATCCAAGTAAGTGCCACTGTCCAAGTCTTGTGGGCTGTTACACTCATGTTCAAGTTCTTACCTCCACGAGTTTATGGTCTGTACAGGCTAGTAACTGAGGCTGTCCGTAAAATGGACGGGAAGTATATGGAAATTGCTGGAAACCATGTAACGGCACGCGTTCTTCAAGTAAGTTGAGCATATATGCTGTTTATGCACGTGTTGCTATGGTGCTTTTGTACTTGGTTCTGATTGCAACTATTTTTGTTGGGCAGACATGCGTGAAGTGGTGCTCACAGCCAGAGAGGGATGCGATATTTGTTGCCCTGCAACCACATTTGCTTACTCTTTCTCGCCAGAAATACGCTGTTTTCCTCGTAAAGAAGCTCGTAAAACTTGGTAAATTTTGCTATGGTTTACTCTAAAACTCATATGCAGCTTATATGAGGGAATGTTGCTTGATTCTTTGATAATCCTTGGCTTTACTAACATATATCTCTTGTTTGTGACTGCAGCCACTAAAAAACAGTTTGCCTGGTTCATTTCTTCCCTTCATGGTAAAGTTGCTAAGCTTCTTCGTCATGTAATAGGAGCGGCAGGTACGTGTTGCTATGTGTTGCTGTCATAAATTTTAGGAAAATCGCCATGTATAGTAGCAGCAGAAGTTAATTGTTCCGTACCATTGCATGCATGTGTTTTTTTAATACAAATAATGATGGTAAATTGGTAATCTCACTGAGATGTAATCTTTCTTTCAGTTGTTGACTGCGCATTTCAGCGGGCAACACCACCTCAGAGAAGAAGTTTGTTGTTGGAATTGTACTCTACTGAGCTTCAGCTATTCAAGGGCCTGACTGATCAAAAATCATACAGGTTAGCACACTATAATGTCTTCTCAGATACCCACTTTCAAGTTTCCCCTTAACTTTCACCTAATATGTAGAAATTTTTAAAGTGCAACATCCTAAAATTCAACATTCTTTTTCAGTCTGTTAGAAACAATTTCCAAGCTTGGATTACAGAAATCATCTGTCCGGCAGTATATGACTACTGTTATCCAGCCAATTTTGGAGAAAGGTATCGTTGAGTATTCCATAGTACACACAGTCATATTGGAGTACTTAACAATTGCTGATAAGGTAAAATGTTCTTTTTTGATGTGTTTGGCCTATCTTTACAACAAAGCTCCCCTTTTTCTTTGGTGGACTTTTCTTTTCAGCTTATCGCACTATCTAATGTATTTCTGTTTTTCGTAGACATCTGCTGTGGACGTTATTCGTCAATTAATCCCCCATCTTACTCAAGGGTCATCCGTCGTAGATGGAGATGAATTATCAGGTGTCCCTGAAGTACCAACAAAAACAAAAGCTAAGAAGAAAAAAACTTCAGAACCACTTCTCATTCGTATCATGCAGACAAGGGAAGGATTAAAGTTAGGGCTTGCTTGCCTCAAGCATGGCAGTGCCAAAGTATGTTTTCAGTTTTCCCTTTCAAATTTCGTATTGTATATCAAATATAATTTTCTGACCAATCAGCGAATCACTTGCTTTATCTTGTCCACTCATCTGTTTATTAGAATTCGAAAACTTTTGTAGATTTGGGACACTTAAGGATAATGCAAATTGAAATGTTCATTAATTACTGCCACATGCTGCATATTCATTACTCATTAGCATTTTTTTCCTTCCCGCTTTTTCCCAGTGTAATGTGGCTATTTAACATGGTAATGCGCTTCAGGATAGGAAGAAGATTATCAAAAGCTTGAAGGGGCACCTTATGAAGCTTGCTCTCAGTGATTATGGATGCCTTGTAAGTGATGTCTCCATATGCAACTTAAGATGGTTTTATGCTCCAAGTGATTTACTGTCGCCTGTACTAACATGTCTCTTTGCTCCAGTTCCTTGTTTGTCTTCTCTCCATTGTCGATGACACAAAACTTGTTACTAAGGTTAGCTGCCACCAATCGTTCACTTAAAGCGAGTTTTATGCTGCCATAAAAAGCAAGCTGAAGCGGCAATGCTTATATGCTCCCTTCAATTTTGTAGAATGTAATTCAAGAGCTGACGAAGCAGTTGAAGCAACTCGTATTTGACAAGGTAAAAAAAGAGAGTACCTAGCTTCTGATAGGTTTTTGAATTAAATGAACATGAGACTATTTATGATGAAGCTCTTTGCTTGAACAGAATGGTAGACGCCCATTGCTGCAGCTACTTCACCCACTTTGCTCACGCTATCTACTCCAACTGATTTGGCTTGTCTGAATTACAGCGTGCATTCCATTATTTCAAAGGCAAGTTAGCTACTCTGTTAGCTGTTAAGTACTTTGAAGAGAGACATGTTCTAAAACTTGGCTCTTTTGATGCAGGATGAGGCATCGGAAAGTGCTACTGTTAACTTGGAAAGTAAGTTGGATGCTGTAGCTGACAATGAACATGGGGGTTCAGATGACAAAGAACTTGGGGGTTCAAAAGACACTGTTTGCATCTGACAGCAAGAAGGACCCGTTTCAGCGGCGACATGAATTGTTGGTGAAAAGCGACCTTGCTGAGGTGATTCTCGTAATTTGTATTTGGCCTTCTTTTGTTCTACTCAACAGCAGTTTTATTAAAGAATGTACTTTTCACCTCAAGAATTGTTGCAATAGTGCTAATATATGATTTAAGGTGACCATTTGTCGCAAAACCCCTAGTCACTACATTTCTGGACTACCATTAGTCACAAAGCCCCTAATCTTATCATATGCAACATTCAGTGACTCGACAAAAACCTTCCTATAGGAAGCAAGACAAAATTTCCGCAGTGGGAAGTATCTTGTGTACAAGGATATTGAGTTGCTGAGTCGAGTCGCCAGCCCTATGGCTCGGCGATTAGTCGATAAAAGTTACCATAAGTAGATGCTTAGTCGCGAGTTGCCCTGATTTCTACAAAACGACTTGGCGATTAGTCGGCGACTAATCAGCTACTCAAAAACCATGCTTGTGTAGAATACACATGCACCACACAATCATAAGATGGGTGTTCATTAGCTGGTTTTACTGTATTATCTAGCCTACAGACTTATCTCTGCATGATGACCTTTATCTGTGGTTGCAGTTATTTGAATATAAACTTTAGGCATTGTACTGGTAGGTTCAATGTGCTTACAAGTGATAACACTAAGTGCAACACTGAATTGGAGATTATGTATTGCAGGTGTACCTCCTTGTTCCTGACAGGCTTTAGAGGATATAATGTTGGGTGTTCTTTTTCTTTGCAGGCTCTCATCCAGACTTGCGTTGAAAATGTTGGAGAGTTACTCCGGACAAACTTTGGCAAAGATGTATTATATGAGGTACTATGCTTAGTCTACGCTCGCCTTCTATAGTCAGTATATTGGCACAATATTCAGTCATCTATGTTAGATCTTCATGAAAAAAAAACCTTCAAATATGTTTATATGTACATGACCATTAGCTCAACTTCTGTTTTTTCTCCACAAGAGACAACGATTGTAGAGCTTCATGTCAGAAGATATTACCTAAGTATTCTCCGATGTGGAGAAATCCTATCAGTTGACGGAACCTTTAATGAACGTCATCATTGTACATATATTTGCTTTACAAGAGTTGCTGCAGTTATGCTGACTGAGATTCTGTGTTGCAATCTTCCAAGGTTGCTGTTGGTGGGAAAGATAATGTTTTGGAGGACATCACTGAACAGACCCACCTACTCCACAACGCGATAGCTGCTGATGCAGCGCAGCCGAAGACGGAGGGCACTGAACATGCCTTTGAAAACTTCTATTCCAGCCGTATAATCAGAAGAATGATACTTGATTCCCCTGCATTTGCTGCTACCCTCTGGAAAAAAGCTATCAAAGGGAAGTGCAAGTCATATGCTGATGGATACAGGTACCTCAAATCTACTCCTTGAGACAACAGTTCTTTAGAAGCCATATGATCTTGTTCTGTTCCATCAATTTTGTGAACCATGCGATGAATAGAATTTCAAAGTTCGGCTACTACAGTGCACTTCAACATTTTGGTATGCTTGGCCTATGTCTGATGAGCTTTATTTCTTCTAAATGAACTTCTTTGTCAATGCAGTTCAAAGGTGGTGGCGGCATATCTGGAATCTCCAGATTCCAAGGTTAAGGATCTTGCGAAATCTGAGCTGCAGCCGCTGATTGACAGTGGTGTACTGAAAATCCCGGACCATAAAGCAGCTGAGAAGAAGCGAGCTTTGTCGGGTGTCCTTTCGCCATCGCCAGCAACACCAGGAAGCAAAGGTGGCGCGTAATAGATGAAATTTTGTCACTTGGCCTTGTTATGATATCCTAGTTTGCACCAGTGAGTAGGGAATGGTCCTATCCCTGAAGAACAAAATCTTACCTATTTTGGTGTACATCCCTTGTACTCTGAGATACAATCCAGCTCCATTTTTGTACCTTTTTGCTGAGCGTAGCCAGATTTATTCGTCTGGAATTTCAAATTACGAGCGGAGGAATGAATACTCATTTTAACAGAAATGCTATTTGAGTAGTACTCCCACCGTTCCAAATTAGATGACTTCCATTTACCCACATGTGAATGTATCTAGACATGTTATAAGTATAGATATATCCATATTTGGACAAATAGAACTCATCTAATTTAAAACCCAAATAGAAGTCATCTAATTTAGAACGGAGAGAGTATCATTGAACAAATACGGGTATTTTATCTCCTAACAAAGTAGATATTGGCAGAACATTTTCTTGCAATTGCAATACATTTCGTGTGCTAGTTGAGTAGCACGGTAGCTGATCTAAAACGTGGAGGAGAACCTAAACATAAATCTGAAAACTTCATCGGAGAGATAAAAGAAGCAAGTCAAATCACTAGTGCGGTCAGCACATCACCAGTGGCACCTCGTTCTCGCGGCGCGCTCTGGCGGTGTCCTGACCTGGTACACCGGCGACTCACAGTAGCTCCCTCCGCCGGTGGCGCCTCTGCATGTCCACCCTGGTCCTGGGCATCCTGGCCCACGCCCTGACCTGGTACACCGGCGACTCACAGTAGCTCCCTCCGCCGGTGGCGCCTCTGCATGTCCACCCCTGGTCCTGGGCATCCTGGCCCACGCCGAGCTCCTCCTTGAAGGACGGCCGGCACCCAGCGAACGGCGACAGCGGCGGCGGCCGGGCGTGCGGGTAGTCGGGGAAGCGCTGCCGGTCGGAGGGGTCGAAGAGCGGGAAGGACTGGCGCCGCCGCGCGACGTCGCCGTTGGCGCGCAGGCAGTCGTCGATGACCCGACATTCGTCCCGCAGCCGGTTCTGCACCTCCCGCAGCGCCTGGGTCTGCGCCGGCGGCCTCCTCCCGCTCACACCGCCGCGAGGTTTGGCCACGGAGCTGTGTGCCTGCTGCTGCCGCGCTGAGGGCGCCGACGACGGTGTGGACTTCTTGTCGGTGCCGGCGCGGTGCCTGGTGGCGAGGCGGGCGTGGCAGGCGGCGCAGAACGCCGTGGAGCGCTCGGCGTCGAAGGCTCTCCGGCGCGCCTTGTCCGTCAGGCAAGCGTGCGCCTGCAATCCAATGCCATGCACGGCACGTCAATGCGCTAGCAGTAACAGTTAAACCGTGTGCCAAATTACCGTAACGTGTAAGATAAATAAATAGAAATTGAACTTGCGCATTCAACTGTAGTTATGTGTTGGCCAAATTCGAACTGTAAACTCCTGCATGCAGTGTTGGATGTAACAAACAGACGGCCAGTCTCTTCCCATGGATTTCGGATCGATAGCAGCACGCATGCAACAACCTAGCGGATCATCATCATTCAAGTGTATAAACTAGAGGAGCTTGCAACAGAAAGGCAGCAACAAACGAAAAAGGCAAAGATTCGAAATGAAGCGCATGATCATCATGAAAAGGGAGGGGGCACTACTCTACCCAATGCGCACGCGGAGCGAGTAGATCAGTAGACTAGAGTGAATTACCTCGGAGACGAGCTTGAAGGCGACCTCTGCTTTAGGATGCCTGTTCTTGTCCGGGTGCAGCTGCAGCGCTACAGACACAGATCACACACCACAATGCGTATAAGTTTTACAGTCATCGCGCACATCATCGTCAGTTAAATGCGACAGCGGTGGTGCGGATGCGTACCGAGGTGGCGGTACCGCCGCTTGATGGCGTCCTCCGACGCGGCCTCGCCGATCTGCCATTCATGATGATGAATTAACAGGGAAGTGATCTAGACGAAACGAGCAAGTACCATGTATATCGAGCGTGCGTACGTACCGCGAGGACGAGGTACCAGTCGACGAAGGGCGGGCGGCGCGGGGACCGGCGGCGGTGCGTGCAGGACGCGAAGGCCGCCGACGCCGAGCACACCTCACGTGCCAACTGCGCCTTCCCGGCCACGGTGTCCGCCATTGGCCCGATCGATCGAACGAACCGAACGCCGCTCGCTCAGGTTTCCGATCGGTCGCGGCGAGAACAGGGAGGAGTACTCGTGGTCGTCGCTGCAGAGAACACATATATAAACCGGCGGCGGCCAGGCAGTTTGGAGGTGGGAAGTGGGAGGAGGACGTGGAGATTTTTTTCTGCAACTCGACTAGTAGTGGGGAAGAGAGATCGAGGTGGGGTGGGGCGGTTCCGAGGAGGAAGAAGGAGTGGAGCCGCAAACTCCGGGATCGCGGGTGCATGCGAGTCGCGTCGCCAGCTTCATTTTGTTTTTCCCGAAACACAGAAAACAGAGGTCGAGATCCAGACGCGCGAGCCCACTGATTTAAACATTCAGATTTTCATGTAAATAAAACACACACTCAGATTTCGGAGTACGAACGGCAACTCCGTCTCACTGGATTCTGATCGATAAAAAACAATCAAGTTTAAGTAAAAATTGATAATTTTGGATATTAAGTATGTCAATATTTCCATCTACTTATTCCCAGCAAGATATTTCTCTACAGAAAATTGCTAGTCGAATTCCACTCTCGGAATAGTGTCCATATCTGCAAAGACTTACGTTTCTAAGCAGATAGTTTCAAATAATCAGATATTTTAGTACACCGGCCTTGAAACGAGTAGGTGAATGCTAGGAATTTCGGACGGCTCCAGCATGAGGACATTGGCGGCGAACAAGAGCGAGGAAACACACTAATAGCGGACTACAGCTATCCTGGTTAAAATGCACGCATTGCAATTTCTGAAAAGAGGCAAAAACTTTGCCTTTTATATTGATATAGTAGAAGTAAACATGAGAGGCCGAAGCCAAAGAAAAAGATCACATAAAAAACTCCTTAAGCAACAATCTCGGCTAAGTGCTTATCTCCTGCGAGGATCCAATCTTTGCCTTCATCTTTGATCTTCTGGACTAGGGCTGACGGCATCAAAAAGGTGTTGTTGAAGACGCGGACGTTCCTTTCTTTCTAGATTTCCCAGGTGATCAGCGTAACCGTGGATTTGAGCCCCTTAGGGTGTGCCGTGGGACTTGATGGCCGCCTGCCAGTAATCTAGGACAGTAGGGCGTCCAGTGCCCTAATCTTGAGGCAGGGAAGGGCAGGAGAGCCAAGATGCCGCAGCTAGCCAGATGCGCTTCGAGAACCTGCATTCGAAGAGGATGTGTCTTGCCGTCTCTCCCTGGCATTTGCAGAGCTGGCAGAGGGGAGTGTGAGGCCATCCCCTTCTAGCAAGGCGGTCAGACGTCCATAGCCTGTTTTGCACCACCAGCCAAGCGAAGAACCTGCATTTTGGAGGTGCCCATGTTTCCAGACTAGGTTGTTGAACGAGCAATGGTTGGAACCGATGAATTGCGCCTTGTATGCCGATAGGAGTCCTTGATAGGAGTCGATCCAAAACTCCCACTTGGAACCAACATTCCTGTTTGGAGCTAGTACACCAGACGAGTGAAGTCCTATGTAAAATTTGGATCGGCCCAACCGTAAGAATGCATCGGGGCGCTCACTTACGGATGGCACGAATTGTACCTACGTTGCTCCTTGTGTAATTCCCAGTGCCTTCCATGCCCGTACTATAAGAATCGAATCACTATTGTGTGGATACAAAACGAAGAATACTTGAGACGGCTTGAACTATTTCTGGATAAACAAGTAAAATCAGAGGCACACTATCCATGTTTTGCTTAGAGAAGCCGTGCATTATAAAGGACTTGGGTGGTAGCATTGACTTGAAGTCATGGATCCTATGGTAGGTGTAGCTAAGCAGCTCTTGATTATGACTTTGGTCCGTATATTATGAGATTCAGTTGAAGTTTTTCTTTCGAAAAGAATTTATTCATATCTACACCAGAAATTGATATCCACAGAAGCAAGCCACACCATGCTGGGCCCTTTTGTTTCAGCGTTTGGTGGCTTCTCCACGGAAATAAGCAGGCCAGCTAGCCAAAAGGCCTGGCGTTGCGTTGGGCTTCGGCGGAAGCCAGTCCGTTTCCCTACTACGAGAAAAAGCAGCGAAAGAGGAGCTTCCCGAGCTTCCCAGCGAGTGATCTGAAGGGGCATCGAAATAGGTCATTTGGTTGCATGTATTTACAAGAAAACTGCCACCGCAGGAATTGTGCAAACCCACCCCGAGTCCCAGCCTCGCCGCCCAGCCGCCCGCCCCACCGAACCGTTCTTTCCATCTCGCGAAGACCCGAGCGAGGGCGACGGCTAGGGTTCCTCGCGCCCAGCCGCCGGACCACCTCGACGCCCACCTCGACGCCCAGCCGCCGCCCCACCGCACCAACTCGCCGCCCCACCTCGCCGCACGACCGCGCCTCCCCACCGACAGCTCCGACGCGCCCGTTCCCCGCCGTGCTCGACGCCCCGGTCCGCGCCTCCCTCGACCAAGGTCGGAATCGCCGACTGCTCCGACGCGCCTCCCTCGACCACCCCGCGCCGTGCTTGGCCTTCACCACCCCGCGCCACCACCTCGCCGTCCCCGCCTCCGCCCATCTAGGTGAGGATGATTCCGGCCATTCTTCCCCTTTTTTTTATGTTATTTCTTGGTGTGAATAAATGGATTAGATTTGTGCATGGTAGATGGATATTACTGTGGGTTTGATGCTAGCTAGATGGATCTGTGTTTCGAATCCATTAATTTGTCTTTGTATTTTTTCTGCCTTTCATTTATTTTAAGGTATGCCTGCTTTGCTGCGGTACTGCCATTTGATGCTCTGGTGGAGTAATATAAATGTTTTAAGAAACGTACGCATTGTGCTGTGATCAGTTACCTATTTTTGTTTATATACAAACCGATATGTGGAAATTACTTGTATGAACAACTTGCTGATAGAAAAAGATGCTACAAAATGTTCAGAATGTATCCTGATGTGTTTCACAAATTGCACGACCTCCTAGTTAGCAACTATGGGTTAATTTCAACTAGAGACATGGGATCTGTTGAATGTCTAGGGATGTTTCTATGGTGTGTTGGAGGACCACAATCGTTTACCCAAGTTGAGAACCATTTCAGTCGGTCTCTTGAAACAATTCATAGGAAATTTCATATGGTATTGAATTGTTTGTACAACATGGGTAAAGATAACATAAAACCAGTGGATCGAAGTTTCAAGGATGTGCATCCAAGGCTTCAAGATGCACGTTTCTATCCTCATTTCAAAGGTGCCATTGGCGCCATTGATGGCTCACACATCCCTGTTGAAGTTGACAAAGAAGAAGAGGTCAACCACACAGGAAGACATGGTTACACATCGCAAAATCTGTTAGCGATATGTGACTTTGATCTCAGATTCACATTTGTGGTTGCTGGATGGGCTGGTTCGGTACATGATAACCGCATTCTTACACACAGCATGGAGAAGTATCCAATTGAGTTCCCAACCCCTCCTGATGGTAATATTCTTTTTGTCATTATTCACATGAGATACATATGCATTATTACTTGAAGTCATATTTCATAAAATTTTCTCGTGTGCGTAGGTACATACTATCTTGTTGATTCTGGTTATCCAAACAGAAAGGGGTTCCTAGCTCCTTACAAAAACAATACATACCATATTCCGGATTTCCGTCGAGAAGGGCCACCAACGAAGAAGGAAGAAATTTTCAACCATGCCCACTCATCGTTGCGAAATTGCATTGAGCGCATCTTTGGGATCTTGAAAAATAAGTGGCGCATTTTGAAGGGCATCCCTCATTTCGACTTGGTTACACAAAAGCGAATTATCATTGCTTGTTGTGTGCTTCACAATTTCATTAGAGACTCCAACTTGCGTGATAAGCAATTTGATCGATGTGATGCAGATGAGAATTACATGCCCAAGGTTCAAAGGCAAGCAATTACCTTGCCCAGTGACCATGTGTCGGGTGAACTACACACAAGAGGCATGAATGGAACACGCGACGACATTGCCAACGCATTGTTCATTTCTAGACAACGTTAGAACTCATTGATCTAGCTAGTATAATGTAGTGGAATTGTATTTTGAACAACTATATATTCGTAATGGTTATGTAATGATAATTGTACGGATATGAAGTTTGACTTGAATTTTATATGCACATGTTATTTATTACACGTGAGAGCAGCAACAAAACAATTCTGATGACTATAAAGGGTGTTTCAGACAATTCAACAATCTACAGTCAGACAGCCAGCTAGGTTGCCAAAGACCTCCACTGAAAAAAGCCAGCTTCCCTGGACAGCACTTTTCTGCACAACACCCACAGCCAGCCACAGCCAGCCCAAACAAAAGGGCCCTTAGTCGCCTCCGCTTTTTACTATGCCCTCCACAAATTCAGGAAGCGCCGGGCGACTAGGTTGCAGTTGCAGGCGACGCCTAACGGCCAGGAAATCGATCCTAGCGTCCGCGTTGTACATGACCTAAGTGCTGGTATGTAGTTGGGCTTGTGAATTATGAGGAGGATGAGGAGACATTATACAGTAACTCCTCCGTTTGGGGCTGTTTGGAAGAGGAAGGAGACAGAAAGAGAGGGGATTTGCAGGTGGAATGCTAGCGGTGTTGCCAGTTTCATGTTTATTAATGACAAACACCATAATGCAGAGTGCCAGGAACTCAAGTCTCACGACCCAAAACTCTCTTTTGGACCAAGGATCTCGAATAACTCGCACTAACAAAACACTGCTAACTACAGACCTCTCCAATGAAACCAATATGTCTGATGGTTACTGGTCAAACATTAAGAATGCTTGGTGGTGTTCAGAGCTAAAACGTGCGCATTGTTATTCCAGTGACTACTTTGTACTTTAAGAATCTACTTTTCTCTATTTACTTTAAAAAAACATATACCAGAAAAGAGATCCATCATAAAGATCTTGCATCCATCTTTGGTCTTCGTTGGAATTTTATTCTTGCTACGTCATGGTTGGTAACTATCACTGGCTGTACCATATATTTGTCTGAATCTAAGATGGTGCCCAGCGAAGCTTTGATCTACACCGCCCCAACTTAGTCGCATCAGTTTTCCAACAAAAAACCTCTAGATTTGGCACATGTATCTATAGTTATATTCTTATGAAGCTACAGATAATTATAATTTACGTGCTTCATGAGGAATTCATGTAGATAAGCCTATGGAGAAGCCAAAACTTCCTGCTGTGCGATCCACAGAAACAAAAAAGAGTTGTTTTGGTGAACATCAAAGAAAAAATAAATTATTGATGTCACGGTGTTATCATTTTTGTGAGTTATCTGTGCTGTTATTGAATTGCACCAAAAAGAAGTAATCCACGTAAATCTTACTATGTTTTTTTTTGTAAATTGTCCCTTTTAATTGTGAAAACGTGCGTTGCACGTACATAACAACTAGTTAATGACAAACACCATAATGCAGAGTGCCAGGAACTCAAGTCTCACGACCCAAAACTCTCTTGTGGACTAAAGATCTCGAATAACTCGCACTAACAAAACACTGCTAACTACAGACCTCTCCAATGAAACCAATATGTCTGATGGGTTACTGGTCAAACATTAAGAATGCTTGGTGGTGTTCAAAGCTAAAACGTGCGCATTGTTATTCCAGTGACTACTTCGTGACTCCCGGTGCCTCCCATGTCCACACTACCAAATCAGATACCTAGTGCACGGAGACATAACAAACAATGCACAAACGAGATAAGACAATTTCTGGATAGGAAGTAAAAATGAGTAACACGATATTACGTTGCTTGTGGAATCCTTGCTCTTTTTATAAAGTACTTGGACGGCAGCTAGCATTGACATGAAGTCAAGGTCCTCCGGTAGGTAAGTATACCTAAGCATCATTTGATTATGAGCTTGATCCACCAGTAGGTCAAATGCTATGAAATTACCTGAGCTTTCCTTTCCGAAAAAAAAAACCTCTCCACAACCGAGATCTTGACAAACAAGACACCTGGCTTTTCCCCAGGCCTCATTTGAGTGACCTAAAATATCATAGTACCCCTTGTATGGGTTTGTTTCCCATTTGAGTGTGATTATCCACAATTCCCCATGAAACCAACTTTAAATACAATTGCGTAGAAAACCATTACAAACTTGTACTTATCCAAAGGAAAAGTACATACACATGTATAGAGTTGGATTTGAATCGGTCACATGTTAGGTTTCATCACTACTATAGATGTTCTTCGCAAACATTGCAAAAATGATGTTGATATTAACCAGTTCATTTTATTCTAAGTGACATGACTTTAGTGAGATAGGTCAATAGGTGGTCAAATGTTCAATTTTAAAATCGTTGTTAGTATGTGAGTCCAGGAGGAAGGAGTGGACCTGGAAAAGTCCGGTGATTGCGGGTGCATGCGAGTCGCGTCGCCAGCTTCATTTCGTTTTTCCTCAAACACAGAAAAAAGTTAGCCGAGATCGACGACCGAGCCGCTATTTGCACTGGCTTAAACAGTTAGGTGCCAGAGTACAAAGTAGAAGTCAGACTGACAGGATTTGGATCGATCAGAAATAATCAAGTTTCACCTTTTTTTTTGGGAAACGAAGTTTCACAATTACAAAGTAAAAAAAAAAGATAAATTTGGATGTTTTGTTTTGAGGGGGGTAAATTTGGATATTAAACAACTTCCATTATTCATCCTTATTGCAAGGAAGATGTTTCTTACCGAAAATTGCTTGTTGTCAAATTCAACGCAATATTTGTTTGGAAAGACACAGTACATTTGTAACCTGATAGTTTCAAATAATCAGGCAGTTTCGTACAGCATTCCTCGATGTCGTGGGTGTCTGCTATGCATTTTTGACGCCTCGAGCTTGAGGGCATTGGTGGCGAACAAGAGTGAGGCAATACATTAAGATTGGCCAAAATGTTCACATTGCAGTTTCGGTGATCCAGTTGTAATTCCCGGTGCCTTCTATGCCCATACTTTAAAATCAAATCCCTAATGTGCAAACACACAATAACAAGCGCAATATTAGATTGGATGATGTCTATATAGAGGAAGTAAAATGAGGAACACATTATTCATATTTTGCTTAGAGAAACATTGCTTCTTATAAAGAAATTCTGCGGTAGTATAGGCATCGCATCAAGTTATGAGTACTTCTATATGCCAGTAGCTATTGGTCCACCGAGTGGTTGGTCAGGAGCATTGAGATTTCGTAAGCTATTATTTTTTGTAAAGAACAATATGCACATTTGCACCATAAATATTGACCCAAAGTCACCACGCCTCGAATTCTAGAACCACATTTTAGTGAATTAAAACAAAAAAATACCCCCTCCATAAATTTCCAACCGAATACAACGATCCACAATTCCATCCTTTCGTGGGATCGTGGCGTATGCTGTAGTGGGGAAGAGAACGAGGCGGGGAGGTTCCGATGAGGAAGAAGGAGTGGAGCCGCAAAGTCCGAGGATTGCGGGTGCACGCGAGTCGTTTCACCACCTTCATTTTGTTTTTCCTCAAACACAGACAAAATATAAGTCGAAATCGACGACCGAACCCCTATTTGCACTGGCTTAAACATCTATTCCCTCCATTTTAAATATAAGATGTTTAGGTCTTGTACATGTTGATTAGATTCACACTAAAATGAGTGAACATACAAAGTAAAACATGTCTAGATACATCTGAATATATGTGTATGTGGAAAAAGACTAAAACATTTTATATTAAAAAACGGAGGGAGTAGATTTCATGGTACAAAGTACAAGTCCGTCTGACTGGATTTGGATCGATAAGAAATAATCAAGTTTCACCATTTTTTTAGGGAAACTAAGTTTCAAAAATAAAAATTGCTAGTCAAATTCCACATGGTAGGTCTCTGGAAAGTCATAGTACATTTGTAATCTGATAGTCTCAAATAATCAGACAGTTTAGTACAACATTCATCGATGTCGTGGGTGTCTGCTACCAATTGTTGACGCCTCGAGCGTGAGGGCATGGGTGACGAACAAGACTGAGGCAACACAATAAGAACAGACTACGATTATAATGGGTAGAACGTTCACAGTGCAATTTCGGCGACCCAGTTGTAATTCCCCATGCCTTCTATGCCCATACTATTGAAATCAAATCCCTAATGTGCAAACACACAACAAAAAGGCGCAATATTAGATTGGATGATGTCTAGATAGGGAAGTAAAATGAGGAACACATTATTCATTTTTTTGCTTAGAGAAACATTGCTTCTTATAAAGGCTCTGCGGTAGTATAGGCATGAAGTTATTAGTATTTTTATATGCCAGTAGCTAAAGCAACCCTTGATTATGAGTTTGGTCCATCGAGTGGTTGGTCAGGAGCATTGAGATTTCGTGATCTATTATCTTTTAAAAGAAAAATATGTACATTTGCACCATAAATTGAGACCCAAAGTCACCATGCCTTGAATTTTAGAACCACATTTTAGTGAATTAAAAAAAATAGAACTACCCTCACCATGCTGGACATTTCCATCCAAATACAACGATCCGCAATTCCACCAAGGCAACATTACGAAGCGACGTGATAATCCCTCCCATTAAAGAAACGGATATGTTATACGTTATTTGGTCTCACTAGTACATTTACATGGTTCAACCTATCACCCTTGCATTTAGTGATGTTTAACTTGCTAATATGAACTCCGAGCACACATGTTTTTTACATTTCCGAATGAATAAAATTGTTCGTCTTTTTCTGTATGAAATATAAATTCACATGGTGGAGACTCAAGTACTGCCCTTTTGTTGGGTTTGAGAGCATCAAAAAAGGAAGAGGAGAAAACTGTAGAATAGTAAAACCAAATGATTAACACTTCTATAATCTTCTCTCTTTTTCTAGCGAAGTTTTTGCAGCATTTCAGCAATTTGGGTGAATAATGAGTGCACTACCACAGAAAGGCCTTTCTGTGGCGCACCTTTTTTGCTTTCTGTGGCGCACCTGGAGGATTTCTGGGTGCGCCACAGAATTCTCGCCAAAAAAATTATTTCTGTGGTCTGTGGCGCACCCTGCGCCGTGCGCCATAGAAAGAGGTCGGCAGCACCCTATACAGAGGAATCTGTGGCGCACTGTTCCTTCGTGCGCCACAGAAAGTGGTGCGCCACAAAAAAAAAGCGTGCGCCACAGAAATATGAAACAGAAATACCGGTATTTTTTCATTTTGCTGTACAAATACAGGTATATACAGGATTTATACAGAAATACAGGTATATTTGACAGGTATATAAACAGACAAACACATTAATCAATATGTCATCACACATATTACTTAGTGCCCGATCGAGATACATATATACACATAGTCACAAAAGTGCCGAATGTTTCATCATTTCACACTACACATTACAAATCAAGTGTTCGCCGCCTAACTATGATCAAATGTAGTACACATCGGCGATGATGGTGAGCAAGAGCGCGCGGGAGCATGCATGATCATGGAGTCCTCTTCTTGAGCGGCGCCGGGAACGGTTGATAGCCTTCTTTCGTCTTCCACTCCCTGGTGTCATTCTGTGCCTCTAGTCGTTCTTCGATATCCCTCTGACACAACCCTGAAGATGGATTGGGATATATATTGGTTAGTGATATAAATAGAGTATAATTTATTCATCTAAGTAGAGAGGCAAGACAATCAATCAATTGTCATGGTTGGAAATCATATGGCTATCCTATTTGGGTTTCATAGCATAGCATATATATAATATATAACCCTACACATGCACTTCTATAATACCTCTGGGGTAGTGGTAGGACCCTGATTTGTGAATGACATCGTCGAGGATGATCGTTGACAACTGCAGCCGGATGCGATGGAAGTCTGTTCTGTAATCAGCATCGGTGAGAGAATCCGCCATTTTGGTGTATTCTGCGAGACCAGATGGAATCTTCATTTTCTCGAATCCCGGACAATCGCTTTAAGGTGATGGAGGGCGTAGTAGGCCTCCTTCACGCTGCCATCCAGTTGCTTGATGCAATGGAAGCCGGTCCCATGCTGGAACTTGTGTGTGTTTTCGTCCGTGAAGAATTCCGACTTCTTATGGAAGGGGCCGCCCTTTTGGGCATAGGCCTCGAGAGCGTCATCGAGAACACCCTTTATTCTGGTGTATCGTCTCGGCGTGGATTTATTCCCCGAGTCCAAATAAGTGGCAATGGACCACCTCGGGGATACGTAGATGAGTGCGCAGTACTTGTCCCTGCTCAACACAATTGAAACGGAATGTTGGACAAAGGATCAGCGATGGAAGAAATGTACAAGAAGGCATAAGATCCGACGGTGGCGAGCGGATGTGTACTTACTCGAAAAAGAAAGGCAGAAGAAGGGCGTTCTTCCTCTTGTTGGCCAGCATGACCCTTACGAGGTACTCCGTGGCCGTTTCCCGTGTCTTTGATCCTTCCACTAGATGGCTGTCGCGCATGTAGTAGGGATCCACTATCGCGACGTACGGGGTATCATCTCTCCTGATCTTCATCGCCATATCGAGCGCATATAGGCGGACCATGTTATAGTCCAGCCGTTGAGTGTGAAAGAGTTTGAAGATGTCCTCGTACGCTATGAAGAACACATCCGCGGGGTCTTCCTGGACGAAGTCCACCAGCTCGTTTGGCACCTTGACCGCGAACGCCGGGTAACTCGGCTGCTTGTCTTTAAGAAGGAGCTCCTCTAGATGCAAGATAGATTCCTGCAAGGCAATCATGGGTCCTTCTGCAAGGCGGAGCAAGTCCCCAGACAAGATAGGTTTACCAGCTTCATGAACTCGGGGAAGCCATCCGCACGGGGTGGAATCGTGTCTTCAAGACCCCGGATCTTAGGAGCTGGCTGGCTCGCAGAGGTGGAGGATCCTTTTCTCTTCCTGTGCTTCTTGTTCTTCATCTCTGTGGATTGTGGGGGTGAAGTGAACCCCGCTTTAACAGTTTCTTTCAGTGTGTTAGGGCTGAAAATGTTACCCGGTTGAGCTTGATGATCGCCGGCATCCGGAGGCGTGTCGGTGAAGGCCAGGCGTTGTGTGCATGAAGTGGGACGAGCAGGTTGACCGCGGTGGTCGCGGAAGGGTTCTTCATCCACAAGAGGCATGTACATACCATCCATGCAGGCGCCAGTGTTGATGTAGTCATCGACGTTGACATCATTCTCCTCCTCCTCATTGTCGTCGTTGCCACCAAGTTGAGGTGCAACGGCTTTGTCCTAAACATAAACAATAGCACATCCGTTAGTCGGGAAAGTCGGGGAATTCGGAAAGTCAGAACTAACCTTGGACGGTTGCGGTGAAGATGTTCCCAACAACTGTTTGTGGCGGTTGGTGGCGGCGACGACCGGCGGTAGCTTCCGGCCGGTGGTGGCGGCGACCGGCGCTTCCGGCCGGTGGTGGCGGCGACCGGCGGTTCCTTCTGGGTGGTGGCGACGGCTGCTTGTGGCGCCGGTTCATCCGCAACAGCTTTTTGTGGCCGCCTCGACGGGGGCCGAACGACCTGGGGCCGGGGCCTCGAGGTGGCGCCGCCGGTGCGCCTGACCCCATGAAGAACATCCCCAAGACGAATCTGGGTCTTCGGCCATTCCATCATCCACTTCCCGCATTCGCCAAGCTTCATGTGTTTCTCGGCTCCCGGAGGTTGCGTGGGGGGGTCGATGTCATGGAACTCAGGCAGTACCTCGCTCACATTGACTTTCATCACGACCTCGCTCATTCGGGTGTTGTGCATATCGCGGGTCAAAGGTTGTATGATCTTGGCCGTTGCGACTTCCTTCAACTCGCCGCCGACCCCCACCCTATGCAGGAGTATGCAAGGCATGTCCTGGGAGTCAACACATGTTGGGCACCATGCATGAGATATGGCAGTCATCAAAGGCATATATAGTCATAGAAGATGTCGCGGACTAACTAATTAGTTACCTTGGTGATGGCGTCGAGCTCGGCTAATGTCGAGACAAGGGCGCCGGTGCCGGCGGCCGGCCTATCATTCTCCGGCCGCTCGTGCGCATTATCATTATTCTCCGGCCTTGGTGTATGTTGATCCACGACAGGGAGCACCGGTGGGGTCACCAGGACCGGCGACACGTTATTGCTGGAGGTGCTGCCGGCGAAGCTGGGCACGTGTATCGGCCCCTGTTGACCTCTCGCGTTCCAGCAGCTAACCCCTCCATCAACCCAGGGGGTAACAACGTCCGGAGCTGCTCGTTCACCTTCTCGGCCACTAGCTTGTCCACCATGGTAGAGTCCACCTTTTCTTTCTCTAGTGTCTCCAGCTTCTTCCTTAGCTCGAGAACCTCGGCTCTATCTTTAGCCGGCTTCCTCCTCTCCTTTTTCTTGTCGGTGTCCGTGCTGTAGTACTCGATGAACTTCATCGACGTACCAAAGCCGGTCACACGGCCAGCTGACGTCGGCGGCTTTGACTTGTCCCTCCCCTTGAAAACGTTCATCGCCCGGTTGAAAGTCGTGTCCCACGGGCCGGCCTGAGCCTCCTGGGACGACGGGCCGGCCTCAGCCTCAGCCTTCAACTCAGCCTCCTGCGGACAAAGGAAATAAACGTGAACCCATGTAGAAATCAACGCAAATGGACTTTGAGATATCCGCGGTAATTAAGTTCCTTACCAGCGTTTTCTCGAAATCCAGCACATCTTTATAGTCGGTAACGAATTCCCCCGTCCCCGGCTTCAGATAGTAGCGGGACCGAACAAAGTTCCTAACTTGCTCGTCCGTGATTTTATGCCACATGTTCTCTTCCCAAGTCTCGCAACCTCGGCATCCTCCTTGTCCCAAACGGGCTGTTTTCCTGCGTAACCGCCGCTTCCCAAATGGTGGTTACCTAAGTTCAGTGCCCGCATTTTCTTCCCCCACTCGGTCCATTTTTCAGCCTCCGGAGATGCCAAGGACAACTTCAATGCCTCGAACTCTTCTATGTCGATGTACGGCTCTTTGGCACTGATCTCTTCCCAGCTAAGACCCTTTTCAATCTTCGCCTTCACCCGGCCTCTCCAGCTGGTCAAGGCGGTGTTCATCTTCGTGATGGCGAAGTTGTCCACCTTTTTGTTTCCATCATCCGGGAAAATGTATCGTTCGTGAAGCTTCTTGAGGAGTTGTGTGCGCAAAGCCTCATTCTCCGCGCTCCTGAGGTCATATGTGTTGATCGACACGGTTTCCCGGAGGATGCACCCTAGTTGCATGCCGTACCCTTTTGCGATGTTCCTAGGCTCCTGTGGTTGGCCACTTAAGGAGACCTTAGTGAACGTGTCTGTGATGGGGGCCACCGCATTCGGTGTCCGGTCCTTCCTCTGCTTCTTATGCCTCTTAGCGGTCGGGTTACCACCACCACCGCCATCCGTGTGGTCGCCACCCCCGACATCCGTGTGGTCGCCGCCCTCGGTGGTGGTGGTTGCGTCCCCATCTCCGTCGGTGTCCTCCGCATCCTCCATCTCTAACAGAAAGTCACCATCGCCGTCACGAGCCAGTTCGGCGGCCTCCGCATCCTCCATCTCCGGGTTATTCACTTCCCAGAACGGCTTGTTCTTTTCTCTAGCTTGTTCTTCGACGCTCATGTGCTTAGAAGGACCGGCCTCGGAGGACATGTTTGCACTGCATTGAAAAAGAGGAAAAAAGTTAGTACAACAAATATAACAAAAGCATCACTTAATTTAGTACTAAGATACCCCGGCCCATGCATTAGCCGCAATACCCCATATGTCCTATTTTTAGCAAAGTCATGCTAAATTTCACGAATTTTTTGGCATGACCTTTGCTAAAAATAGGACATATGGAGTACCCGAATTTGCCGGAACGGAAGTTAATCGACGTTCCGGCAATCTCAAGGGCCTCACGGGGTACCTGCACAAGCATTTCACAAAAATATCCACAACTCCGGCCGGCATCTCCGGCCGGCATCTCCACGACACGATGGTCGGAGCACAAACAACCACGACACGATGGTCGTGGACACATATATCCATCAACACCATTCACAACACATCCATAATTTCTCACCACTTGTCGACGAGCTCCGGAACAGCAGCGCGTCGAGGTCTCCTCGTCAAACTGCATAGTACATAAAAATGTCAAAACTTGTGAATAAATTAACTTCTCACATGTGCTAAAGGCAAGCTCTAATTAACATCATGCTAAAAACTATGCAGCAAGCAACTAACACTATGCAGCAAGCAACTATGCAGCAAGCAAAAAATAATAACAAATAAATTAACATAGCAATAATTAACTTCTCTAATTAACAACTATGCAAGCAACTATGTTAATTAATAACAAATAAATTAACATAACAAATAATAACAACTATGCAAGCAACTATGCAGCAAGCAAAAAATAATAACAAAAAACTATGCAGCAAGCTCTAATTAACTTCTCACAACTATGCAGTAGCAAAAATCACTTCTATGCAGTAGCAACTAGTTTAGTGAAGCAGAGAGTAATATACTGAAAAGTTTGCTACTGCTAGTCCAGTACTACTATAGACAGGAGAATTTAGTACAAGCAAATCAAGCAGTAGACAGGAGCAACTTCCTTGGAGTAGGATCAAGCAAATCAAGCAGGAGCAAATCAAGGTATTTAGCATCTCTGGTGTACAAAAATAAAATTACTCCCAAGTTTCAGTACCAAGTTACTCACTGAACCATACTCCATACATGAGTGCAGTACAACAGATCATGCACAAGAACAATATCATGCACAAGCACCTAATTAACCATACTCCATACTGAACCATTCATCAGAGAAAACCAGTACTACTATCGAACACCATTTAGCAAGTGAAGTTGGTACAGCTACTGCTACAAAGATGAGCCAGTACTACTATCGAACACCTTGCGTGCAGTAATTCGGTAGGGGAGGGAGGAGGGAGAGAGGGGGGAAGCACACCTCGGGGAGGGGGGAGGGAGGGGAGGTCGAGGGCGTCTGCAGGAGAGGGGGCAACGGCGGCGGACGAGGCCGAGCTTGGAGGAGGCGGCGGCGAAGGATTGGGCGGGGGCACGGCCGGTGTCGAGGTCGCAGGCGACCACGGGCGCGTCGAGCACGAGCGAGGCGACCACGGGAGCGTCGAGCACGGGCGGCGCCGGTGCGGGTGGCGGTGGAGGTCGGTGGCGGGCGGGTCAAGCGCGGTGGAGCGCGGTGGGCTGCCGCGGCGAGAGGTGGTCGCGAGGCGAGGCTTCTGCGGCGGGACTTGGTGAAAATTTTGGGGAAGAAACGGGCAGCGCAGGGTGGCCCCACATGTAAGTGCAGCGCAATACTTCTGTGGCGCACCATCCAGAGATGCGCCACAGAAAGTTAGGATTCTGTGGCGCATCCTCTAAGGGGTGCGCCACAGAAAGTTACGATTCTGTGGCGCATCCGTTAAGGGGTGCGCCACAGAAAGTTACGATTCTGTGGCGCATGAGCTAAGGGGTGCGCCACAGAATGTCCTGGGATTTTTTTTGCTGAACTTTTTTTCTTACAAATATTTTTGGTTAAATTTGGTTCAAAAAATACACACAATATGTCTCATACATATTTAGTTCATTGAATACATAACTCTTGCATTGTCTCACACACAATGTCATACATATTTAGTTCATTGAATACATAACTCTTGCATTGTCTCACACACACACACAAATTAAATACACCAAAAAAGTCTCTTCTTCGTCTCGGTTCCGCGAGCTAGATTCTCTTCTTTCCCTTCTTCGCGGTTGAAAACTTTAGGCCGGTGACCTTGAGATTTCTTCGCGTGAACGGACAACCTTTGGTAGGTAGGGATGTCTTCCTTCTTTGTGTACTAGTAGTAGGCATGTCGAAGAACTTGTCGAATTCCTCCTCGATCTTTGGCTCGTTGTCCAAGTCTTGCTCGGTGGCGCCTCCTTCCATTCCGATGATGCTCCTCTTGCCCCTCCTCACGACAACACGGCTAGGCTTTGACGGGTCGGTAATGAAGAAGCATTGCTCAACTTGGCTAGCGAGTACCCATGGCTCATTTTTCGCGGAGGCGTTCTTCGATTTGGCATCGGGTATTACCATGGTGGTGAAATACCGGCCTTCTTTGACGACGTCCTTGGCCCATCTTACACGGAACATTGGCACCAACTCTCCACAGTAGTTGAGCTCCCATATGTCCTCAATCCTTCCGAAGTATCTTTCCTTGACAGTAGCCTCCTCATCGCCGTAGGATAGCATAGTTACTCCTGAGTTTTGATATTCCGACTTCTTGTCCTTTTCCTCGGTGTAGAATCTGTAGCCGTTGATGTCGTACGCCTGATAGGTCTTTACGTTGTGCGAGGGACCCCGTGATAAGGAGAATATGAGTCTTTCATCTTCCGTAGATGGTGCTTTGTTCTTTGCTAGCTCCAGTTGCTTTTGCTTGAACCAACGCGTGAAGCTAGAGTTGTGCGCTCTGGTTACGTCTCCCTTCTTCCTCGGCCGGCCCAGTTTGATGTAATGTTGCTCGAGTAAGCATTTGTGCTGTTCCACCCAAGTTTCGATCAATTGTAAGTGTTGTAGCGCGACCCGGTGAGCCCTGTCGAAGTCGTCCTTTCGACCCTGCATGCTGACAAAGGTTGAGCTGGTGCCCTCTCGGTGACCATATCCATTGAGCCTGCCGAAGTGTTTCCTCGTGGGGAGACCAACATCCTGGTTCTCGGTGCTTAGATAATTCTGGCAGAAGGAGATGCACTCGTAGGTTAGAAAGCCCTTGGCCATGCTTGCGTCTGGATGGGACCTGTTGCGGACGTATCCTTTCATGACACCGTTCATCCTTTCGAACGGCATCATGTAGTGCATGAACGTTGGCCCGAGCTGCCTGATGTCATCAACGACATGGAGAAGGAGATGCACGCAGATATCAAAGAATGCTGGCGGGAAGTAAATCTCGAGCTCGCATAGTATCAGCACGATCTCTTCCTCTAGCCTGTCGAGCTGCTTCACGCCGATCGACTTCCTGTTGATGACGTCGAAAAAGTTGCAAAGGGCAAGCAGCGTATCACGGACGTGCTCGTCCATTATCCCTCGAATCGCAACGGGAAGTATCTGCGTCAACAGCACGTGACAGTCGTGAGACTTCATCCCGCTAAACCTCTTCTTCGTTCCGTCCAGATATCTGCTTATCTGCCCCGCGTAACCATGAGGAAATTTGACTCCTAGGAGACACATGTAGAATTGCTCGAGCTCCTCCGGACTCATAGTGAAGCACGTAGCGGGAAGCACCACAGTGTTCTTCTTTACCCTTTTGCGGCGACCTTGAGTCCCTTCCGTCTGATCATCATCATCATCATCGTCATCGCTATCGGGAGCCTGAAGATCTTTCCTGACACCAAGCCATTTCAGATCGTATCTTGCTTTCGTCCCATCCTTGGTCTTTTCCGGCATGTTGGAAAGAGTGCCAAGCAGAGCCTCGGTGACATTCTTCGTAATGTGCATCATATCGAGGCTATGTGGCGTCTTGAGGACCTTCCAGTACTCCAAGTCGTGGAAAACAGACCTCGCTTTCCATACACCCAGCAGCGGATCTACCTTCGGTCGTTTCTTTCCCGGCGCGGGGCACTCCTCCCAATTTTTCAACAGCTCGTCGATTTCTGTGCCGCTCCTCGGCCTCGGGGCTTCTTCGATCTCGTCCTTACCATTGAACAGTTCACCGCGTTTTCTCCACGGGTGATCCATGCGAAGCCACCTTCGAGCCCCTGGGTACACGGTTTTCGAAGACCCGGGATTCCTTGGTAGCTGGAGATGCGGGGTCTTATCCATGCACCTGACACATGCGCAGAATCCGTGGCCTACCTGGGCCGATACATATGAGCAACCAGGATAGTCCTGCACCGTCGTGAGCAACGCGGCTCTCATGTCGAAATAATCTCCAGTGTAGGCATCCCACGTACGGGCTGGCGTCTCCCACAACGTGGCTAACTCCTCTTTCAACAGCGCGAGATACAGATGTATGTGGACACCTGCTTGTTTCGGCCCCTGAATGAGAATACTCATGTGTATGTACCTTTGCTTCGTGCACAACCACGGGGGAAGGTTGTAAGGCCATACAAACACGGGCCAGGTGCTATGCGTGCTACTCTGGTTGCCGAACGGATTGAGTCCATCGGTGCTCATACCGAGCCTGACGTTCCTTGCGTCGCCTCCGAAATTTCCGACGGCGTCCAACTCTTGCCACTGGCTAGCGTCTGAAGGGTGTGTAAGGATCCTGCCCTTCTCCGGATCTTCTTCGGGCTTCTCCCTTTCCGCGTGCCATTGCATGAGCTTTGCTTCCTTAGGGTCCACGAAGTACCGCTGCAGACGGGGAGTGATAGGAAAGTACCATACCACTTTTCGAGGAACTTTCTTCCCACGGCTCTTGTACCGTCCTTGGCCGCACACCGGACATGTGGTTCTGTCCTCGTACTCGCCCCGATAAATTGCGCAATCATTGATGCAGGCGTGGTATTTAACGTGCGGTAGGTCAAGAGGGCAAACGACTTTCTTGGCCTCCTCGATACTAGTTGGCAATGTGTTCCCCTCGGGAAGACGCTCGTGCAAGAATTGCATGTTCTTGTTGAAGCTCGCGTCGGTCCATTTGTTTCCCGACTTCATCTCCAGAGCATCAAGCGTTACTTGCAAGCGCGTATCCTGTGGCCGGCACCCAGGATACAACGGAGTCTTCCCGTCTATCTCCATTTGCGCCAGCTTGGCTTTCTCTCTAACGGTGCTCGCGTTCTTGAGGAGCAGTTCTTGAACATGAGACTCCATCAAGGCCG
Source organism: Poa pratensis (assembly GCA_947311845.1). Classification (NCBI taxonomy): domain Eukaryota; kingdom Viridiplantae; phylum Streptophyta; class Magnoliopsida; order Poales; family Poaceae; genus Poa; species Poa pratensis. The sequence continues at coordinate 99,700,383 of CAMZMU010000020.1, forward strand.
ACATTAGCGAGCTCTGCGGCGTGTTCGCGTCTTCTCCACCACCATCATGACCATGTCCGTCGGCATCTCCTTCGTCACGATCATCTTGCCCGCCCTCGTCTTCAGGCGCAACATTTGCTGTCGGCGCTTGGTTGAAGCCTTCCATGAAACCGCGCCTGAGCAGGTGTTCCTCCAATTGTCCGGAATCAGGGTCGATCCATCTCACAAATTTGCAACTTCTACACGGACATCGTATCTGGCGCCCGTTGCACCGATCATTTCCGCCTTCGCTTCTTCCTTGTAGTTGTTGATTCGATTGGAGCTCATCTTGATGACCATGGTCGCCTACGCGGTATACATATAGAGTATGTGTTATTAATTAGAATTAATTAACCGCAACATGCACACACACACATACAAGCTTCTCATGCGGGAAATCGGAAAGTCGGAAATGTTCGACGAAAAAATTCGGCATGACTTCCCCTAAAAGTAGGACATATGTGGTGCAAAAATTTACCGAAATGGAAATGAATCAACATTTCGGCAAACATCCATGCACCACGCCGGCGCAAGCAAAGATTCATGCAAACCACACACACAAGTTTCATGCATAGATCCGTTCAACAATAGTTTGCTTCATGCAAACCACACACACAATCGCCCGCCGACAAGTTTCTCATGCCTTTAACAAACATCCATCCAACAATACCCACCTAGTAGATCTAGATCCGTTGCCGAGACGTGACCGTGATCGATGAGAGAGAGTGTGTGGTGATGGAGAGAAAATTGTGGACAAAAAGAGGAGGAGAATATATATGGAGGCTCTCCCAAAGCCCTCACCAATTATATATCAAATAAATTAGGTTTAATAACAAATAATGGAGAATAGGATGGTCAAAATGGCATGGGAGAGAGGAGGAGCTCGAGCTAGATGGGAGGATGAAGAAGGTCACATGATGGGGAAAGGGTGGTGCCACCTTTTTGTAGATCTGGGCCAACTTTCTGTGGCGCATGGTGTTTATGCGCCACAGAAAGTGAACATTCTGTGGCGCACCGTGACTGGTGCGCCACAGAAACCCAACTTTCTGTGGCGCATGTGTTGGATGCGCCACAGAAAGCTGTGTTTCTGTGGCGCACCAGAAACGTGCGCCACAGAATGTCCCCAGATGGACCTTGGCCCAATGATTGCAGTGGGACCCACAGGAATTCTGTGGCGCACCGGGCTGGTGCCACAGAAGTATGGCTTTCTGTGGCGCATCTGTGGACATGCGCCACAGAAATGTACTTTCTGTGGCGCATGGGCACAAGATGCGCCACAGAAAGTGTGAAATTTCTGTGGCGCACCATAATCCATGCGCCACAGAAATAATTCTGTGGCGCACGAATTAACGGTGCGCCACAGACTGGCAACCTCTCTATAACCCTTTTCCTAGTAGTGGTGAGTACACATGGATCCTCATTAATGGGTATCTAGGGGTGCCACTCAGTGACTCTAGGATCCTCATTAAGGATCTAGAGCCACTGCTTAGGAGGGTCAGAGCCAAGGCGGAGCCTTGGCAGGGACGGTTTACCTCCAAGGGGAGCGAATCTGTCCTCATTGACTCCTGCCTATCTAGCCTACCGATGTACATGATGGGAGTTTACGAACTCCCGGAAGGCACGCATGGCGCGTTCGACAAGGAACTCTCGCGCTTCTTCTGGAAGGCGGCCAACGGGCGTCAGAAATATCACATGGTCAAATGGGCCGATGTGTGTGCCCCCAAGGACATGGGGGGCATAGGCATTCTATCTTCGCGCAAGATGAATATCGCTCTCATGCTTCGTTGGGTTTGCCAGATATTTAGAGAGGAGGAGGGGGGGGGAGGGGTTGTGGCTGCAGCTAATCAATGCGAAATACCTGCAAGGCCGCCCCCTCCTCGCTTGTGACCGCCGAGATGGATCCCAGTTTTGGCGATCCATCCAATCCCTCAAGCATGAGATTAGGAAGGGTGCCCGCTTCTCCATTGGTAATGGGGAAGTCACCCTATTTTGGCTGGATCCGTGGCTTGGGAAGGACCCTTTTATGCAGAGGTTCCCGTCCCTCTTTGCTATCTGTTCGGACCCGATGCAGCTGGTGGCCTCGGCAGTTCATAATGGGAATTGGAACATCTCGTTCCGACGAACATTTGGAAAGGCCGAGGCTGCAGCTTGGACGGAGTTACGGAGTCTGCTCCCGGATGCGTTGCCAGGGGGCCAAGACCTGGTGTCTTGGCACTTAGCGCCGTCTGGAACCTTCTCCATAAAGTCGGCCTATCGGAGTCTCTTTAGTGGCCCGGTTAGAGCTTGGACCTCTCCCCTATGGAAGGCCTCCCCCCCCCTTAAAATCAAAATCTTCGTGTGGCAACTCCTTAGGGACCGCCTACCCTCAGGGGTGGAGGTCCGCAAGCGACAGGGCCCGGGGAATGGCCTATGCCCCATGTGTGGATCCCCGAGATGAGAACCCACATCCTGTTCACCTGTCCTGCTGCCAGGTTTCTATGGAACTTCGTACATGAGGCGCTTGGGCCTGCTTGGCAGGCCTCAGACCTCAAAACGTTCCTAGAAGCCCAGGCGAACCGTACCGGAGGGGGCGACGCCTCATCTGGTTGGTGTTTGCCGCAATGGCATGGACGCTTTGGACGATTCACAATAAGATGGTGATTGAGCGGGTTTTTCTTCGACGTGCTTCTGACTCCATGTTTAAATTTCTGTCTTTCTTGCAGCAGTGGCACCCGCTTACTAGGCAGCGAGACAGGGGGCGGCTCGATGTCATGCTTGCTAGACTCTTGGAGACCGCACGTCGCCTCTCCTCTACTTCTAGCCACTAGTGCCATAGGGTCTCGACTTTTGTTCTTCGGAGCTTTACCCCCTCTTCTCCCCCCCACCCTCACACTTCTAGCTCTTTGCTTGTTGTTGGGCTTACTTGTGCTGCTGCCCCAACAATCTTTTCTAGCCTCTATTCTAGTCTATGTTTGTGACTTTGTATGGACTTGCTTGGCATGTTGCTTTATTTATAAAGTGGGGCGAAAACTTGTTTCGACTGTTTCGAGTACACATGGAGATTTAAAAAAGTTCTACCACACCACATCGTGGGCTCGTGGCGTATGCTAGTGGGAAAACAGATTGAGCTGGGGTGGGGCGGTTCCGTGGAGGGAGAAGGAATGGAGCTGCAACTGCGAAGACGAGAGATTGAAGGAATGGAGGTGGGGTGTTTTTTACACTAGTAATAAAGCATGTGCAACACACGTCGTAATCAAACCAAGCATATTAACGACATAATAAAACATTAATATTAGATAAATATACCTCACAATAAAACTTCATGTATATCTTGATTCAACATCATGCAAAGTGAAGGAACACAAAAGTAAGAGTGTATACAAATTTATATATCAATTTTGTTATCATCAATTAATTCAAGATACACATCACAATCTCTGAATAAAATGAGAATCACTTCAGCCTAGATCATCAAATGCACCAAAGCACACATCTGTTTTGATTCTGCATGCAATTTGACAATCCAAAGTTTCTGAGAAGTCAACAGTTATAAATACATGAATCCCATAACGAAGCCGCATAACGTAACTTTACTGGCATTTATCAGACATGTAAGATGATCTGACCAAGCGTGTAGTTCCTGTGGTATTGAGATTTGAAAGGTTACATGTCGACTTCCATGATGCACTACTTGGCTGCAGCGGAGCAGCTCCTAATATGTCTGACTCTGCTTCGCATCAGTGAACTCCCTCTCCCCTTCAGTGTGGAACCACTAGTCCTGTCAAATTATGTTAACATATAGAGGCTTTTATTATATAAGATTTCAGAACCAATCTCTAAACATTTTAGAAGAAATATCCTGGACACATTCAGTCTTCTATACACTTTGCACAATCTGCAGTATAATAAAATTCACGCAAAAATGAACTGATACTATGTCAGAACCAAATTATAAATCTGAGTAATATCATTAATTGATACTATGTCAGAACCAAATAGATGAACAGGCACATCCAAAATGTCAGCGAGAATTTAGTTCAGGTTCATCCTTTCACAAAACTTTTCCTGAGAAATCAGTTATAGTATGCTTCAAGTGAATCATGAGAAGCGGAAAAACGCCGTGACAAACAAAGCATTATATGAGAATCAATCAACTCCTAGATAACTTATTCAACACATCCAAGGACACCTTATTTCTAGAGCTACATCACCTTATTTCTCTCTTGGAGCTTTCCAATACCGATGTGATCATGAAGAATAAAAATTGATATGATCATGCACTCATGGCGCCGAACAGATCATAGCGCAGCTTACTTTTTTAACTCGTCAATATTGGTGAGAAATATTGCATGATCCTCTGCATAACAGCTTACAAAGTTCTACCATGTAAAAGAAGATTAGTGGCTGATAACAAATAACCAAACAGCAAAGTAAAATGATGGGTGTCCGCAAACCTTAACTAATATGGATGCATATATTACTTTGAAGAATCAAAACCAATCAGAATAAAAGAACGCCATGATGCAGATGAACCATGGCGGTTACAAGTTGCCCTGTTAATCCGAAAAAAATAAGCCAAGATGAACCTGGATGCGGATGATGTGGTAAACTTTAACCGACCGGCGATTCTCGGTGGCCTGTAAACCCTATCCTGACTCACGGGCAGCAGTTTGGGAGAGGTGGGTGAGGAATGCGGCTGCGTCGCCGGGCGCTGCGACATTGAGTCTCGCGAGAGGTGAGAGATGCTCCGGGATGCGACGGCGGAGGATGGCTGCGGTTGGATGCGGCAGCGGCGGCGGCGCGAGGGGCGGAGGGTGGCAGGTCGACAGCGAGCGGCGCGAGTGGTGAGCGAGGACCAAGGGATGGGGCGGCGGCGCGAAGATCCGGAGAGGATGGGACGCGAAGATGGCTGGTGCAGAGTGGTTCCTAGATTTGGCCATTGTTTTTTCACGGGAGGAGATTTCACACGATTTGTTTTTTACCTGCACATCATACATCATTGGGAGAGTGTGGAACCTTGGATCAAGGTGTGGGGACGGTAGAGATCGTTGGGATCTGACACTCTCGCTCTTTTTGTATTGGTAGTGATGATTATTTTCAGGGGCAAAGAAAGAAAGGAACATGTTGGTGTTCGCACCGAAAATCAAAGTCAACACGACCTGCCTCCAGAATATGACGATCCACAGTTTCCACTTGGAACGAATATATTACGGACTATTACTTTTATTTTTTGCGTAGTACGGACTACTACTCCCACGAGGGAAATGTACATTGTTTTAGGATTTATTTGGATCGTACAGACATTGGTATTAGAGGGAATATCTATTGCTACCAGCACTTTTGGTGCTACCAATGGTACCACTTAAAAGTAAAATTTTAGATGTATGTGTCAAAAAATTATACAAAAAGTTTAATTGTTCATAATATATATATACAACCTCCAAAATTTTGAGAACTAAATTCGAAAGTAACATTGAGAAACAAAAAACACAAATCTAGCATGAATAGTGTTATAGTGTCCGGGAGAACCTTGCATTGGGGTGCATGTTATGATGTCCAGGACCGGCTGCGCATTCGGCTAATATGGTTAATTCGGTTTGGTTTATACGGTTTTTTATTTATACGGTTTCAATACTTCGGTAAATACGGTTTTGTACGAGAATACAGTTCGGTTTCGGTAATAACCATTTAATTTCGGGTTGGTTTCGGTAATAACTAAATTAACCTAAGTTGACACGAATTTTAAAATGACAATTTCTTTTTGTGGCCATATATTACAAAATAACGGAATAGACTATAAAATTAATAGGCATATGATCCAAATTAACCAAATAACCCATAAAGTTAATAAAAGTCTATACAAGTAGCAAATCACATGCTACAAGTAACCCGTAAAGTTAATAAAAGTCAATAAAAGTAGCAAAATAATAAAAGTTAATAGGCATTTCGGTTTTTTGGTTAACCATTCGGTTTTCGGTTATTAACCGTATTAACCGCAAGGCATATGGTTAGCTATTTTACTAACCGTAACCTTAACCAGAAACCAAAATAACCACAATTTCTGTTCGGTTTCAGTTTTTTCAGTTCGGTTTCTCGGTTTTCGGTTAACCGTGCACAACCCTTAGTCCGGGTGCAGCTGCAGCGCTGCACTCAAATCAAATCGCGGAGCGCAATGTAAATCATTTGTTTCACCATCAACAGTCAAAGGCAACAACGGTGGTCGTACATATGGATGTGGAGCGAGGTGATGATCTATAGACTATACGGCTGCTTGATAGCGTATCCTGCTCACACGCTGAAGGACGTCGGCGAATTAAAAGGGAAGCGATCTAGACAACCAAGCCGGAGCGCTCGCTTAAACCTTAGTCTTGCACCAGGTTCCAGCGGCTGACTATCCCCAACACCCAATAGGACCAAACATTGTGAAAAACTGACACTACGCAAACACGTAGAACTACGATTTTCTCCCGGAGAAAAGGTAGGTTCTGCTTCGGCACGTCAAACAGTAGGAATGCATAGCGCTGCACAATTCCGAAGGGCACGTGGTCTAATTCTGGTGATCTCCGTGTAATTTCTGGTGCCTTCCATGCCTATACTACCTGGTTCAGGTCCCTAGCTATAATGTGTCGTGAAACATACAAATGTTAAAAGAAATGTGATCGGATAATTTCCAGACAAAGAAGTGAAACCTCAAACACGATATTCATCTTTAACCCAGGAAAGTGTTGCTCCTTATAAAAGACTTGGGTGGTAGCACTGCCATGAAGTCATGGGCCCTTAGGTAGGTAGGTCAACATCTAAACATCTTTGATTATGAGGTTGGTCCACGGATATATAGGCGACTAGGGTGAGTCTTATGTATCTTTAGCTTTCTTGTTTTTGATTGTTCCTTTGCACTTACACCCAGAGTAGAGAACAAGATGACCAAGCCATGGCTTTAGTTTTTCTAGGAGAACATATGATTGACTTTAAACACTAGAGTACAACCTGTATGGATTTTCAAATGGTTTGCGATGATTCACAATTTCACACTAGTCACTAGACAAACATTACAAAATAACATCATAAACGACTACTGTACTCCATTTTAGGGAACACTTGACTTGCATTAATTTAAATTCAATTGCCCATTCAAATGAAGCTGGCCAATTTGACTAAGACGTCCCCGCGATCAAGTAGCCGTAGCTGACAGATACGTGGAAGGACGGGTGAAGTTACTACACGATGCGCATGCAAAGAGAGTACTATGCATGTCCTGGTGCAGCTGCAGCGTAGCACACAAATTGCACAGCGAATGTGAATCAATTTTGTTTTACCATCATCTGTCAAACGCATCAACGGCTCAGCGGGGTGACCGTCCGCCGACGATCCTGCCCAAAGTGCTAGCCGTGAACCTGAGTTTCGCACCAAACTCTAATGGCTGGTTATCCCCAACTCGCAATAGGAGCGAACGTTGTGAAAAACTGACACTACAATAGCAGGTAGCACTACTATTTTCTCCCGGAGAAAACGTAGGTTCTGAAGGGGTTGGTCAAACAGTGGGAATGCATAGCGCCACTCAATTCGACGAGGCACGTATTCTAATTCTGGTGATCTCCGTGTAATTTCTGGTGCCTCCTATGCCTATACCACCTAGTTTAAATCCCTGATATGTCGAGATACATACAATCGATTCACGAAATGAGATCGGATAATTATTTCTAGATAAAGAAGTAAAACCTCGAACAAGCAATTCATCTTTTGCCTAAGAAAATGTTGCTTCTTATTGGACTTGGGTTGTAGCACCGATATGAAGTCACGGACCGTCAGGTAGGTCAATAGCTAAGCATTTCTTGATTATGAGGTTGGTCGGTGACTAATATGAGTCTATGTTTTTCTAGCCTTCTTGTTTTTTATTTTTTGTTTTGCACTTACACCCAGAGTAGATACCAAGACAACCAAGCCGCCGCGTAGTATTTTTTTTTGAGACGATATATCATTGAGTTAAAACACTTCAAATGGTATGCGATGATCCACAATTCCGCACTAGTCACTAGACAAAAATTACAAATGACATTATAAACGACTACGCCCTTTTAGGGAAAGTGTGTGTTGTCTGGATCGGCGACACTGGTTAAGTTCTGTCTGCTGCAGAAGTGCAGAGTACACGTGTATACACATAGAATGCTCAGGCACCCGAGTAGGATGAGGAGACTCCGCCGTCGTCGGCTCGTCGCATAGGCTAGTAGGGGTAGGGGATCGATGGAGGTGGGCAGTTTGGAGGAGGAAAAGTAGCAGCGGGGATAATAGCGGATGCATGCGAGGCACGTCGCCAGTTTTTCTTGGGGACCAATTGAAACAAAAATGCTGTCAATTGTACACAAAATCAAGATCCATACTGCAGCTAGCTAAGCCACTCGCATAAACATGAAAGTATGACTGGCTCTTGAGTTCACACGATCCAAAACACCCACTTGGAACCAACAACCCTTTTTTGAACTAGTACTCCAGCAAAGTGAAGTCCTATGTTGTATTTGGATCTAGCAAACGGTAAGAATCCATGGGGACAGTTCCTTGTAGATATCACGTCTTGTAACTTTGGTGCTCCTTTTGTAATTCCCATTGTCTTCCATGCCCGTACTATAAGAATCAAATCATAGTGTGTGGATACACAACAAAGAGTACACGACACGGCTTGAATTATTTTTAGATAAACAAGTAAAATTAGGGGCTAACTATTCATCTTTTGCTTACGGAGCTGCGCTTCTTATAAAGGACTTGGGAGGTAGTATTGATATGAAGCCATGGATCCTATGGTAGGTCAGTAGGTGTATATAAGGACCTCCTGATCGTGAGTTTGGTCAGTATATTGTGAGATTCATTCAAACTTTTATTTCGAAAAGAAAAACACTCATATTTTGCACCGGAATTGATATCTATGCATGGGACCGACCACACCACGCTTAGTTTCTTCAGACCAAGTTTGAGTGAATTAAAAACCCTAGACTACACATGCATGCGTTTTCAAGCCAAATGCGATATTTCACCACTCCTAATGAGGAAAGCATCACGAAATACTCTACTCAATAAAAGAAAATGTACTGCAAACTGTTACTTTCCGAGGGAAACATTATCAAGTTTCACCATTGATATAAAATTTCAACCAACATTGATAAATGAAATTGAGATTACTAGATCCAATATTTTCATATATGTGAAGCGTTACATTCTCAAGGAATTTTGAGGCCAAAGTTTCCAGTTTGAGGCTTTCTCTAATTTTGAATACATTGTATTGAAACGTGATGACTGCAATCCAATAGTTCAAGATGATGGTATGCGAAGTTCTCATGAGTGAAACCTTCCAATAGTTTACATGAAATTCTTACAATGCAATATTCTCTTTATAGACCTAGCTAGGTCGGGTGGTAAAAGGAATTCACACGATCTGGTCTCTAAGGCGATTATTCTTTTCTCAAACGGTGGTTTGCATTGTCAGTTATCCGACTCTAAGTTCCTTGTGTTCATCTGAAGTCATTTCTGGACCAAAACACATGTCTCGGTCTAGTTGGAATTTTATGTGTACAAATTTTATTCTTTCACATTCCCAGAATCTCAATCTTCGAGTAAAAATCACAAGTATAGGAAAATTGTGCTCCCTCCATTCATAAAAGGATGTCTCAACCTAGCTCAAATTTGCATGTATCTAGACATGATTTAGTGTGTAGATACATGCAGGTTTGAGCTAGGTTGAGACATCCTTTTGTGAACGGAGTGAGTATGAGGTAAATGATGTTGAGACGGACGCATATCTACCGACTATTCATACATATATACCATGGGTTTTGTTGATTTGCATGTGTCATGAGTATCTCTATCTTGTAAGCCGAGATAAATCTCACAAATCTATGGGCCCTCAAGTTTGCGTCAATTACAAGCTGGGGTGCATGTTCTTGTCGGGGTGCAGCTGCAGTACGGCGCACACATACGTGCATCACGACGTCAATCAATTTTGTTTTACCACCCCACCAGTGACGATCACACCAACATTCAACACTGATGGCGGCAGCGCTGCTTGATGACAACCTCCCGTGCGGACTCATCACCGACTGCCCGCATGGACATCGATGAATCAATAGAGGGGCAAGGCGAAACGAGAAACAAGGCATATCGAGTGAGCAAGGTGACCAATGACGTTCCGGGCAGGACGCGAAGACCGACGACACCGCACACGCCCGGACAGGCCACCTGCGCTTTCTCGGCCACGTCTATCATTGATCAGATGTAGGCCATCGCGATCAAACCAAACAACGCTCGCTCAGCTCCCCGATCGATCACAGTGAGAACATAGTACTGGTTGGTGCTGGTATGTAGTTGGGCTTGTGAAGTATGAGGAGGATGATGCGACATTTTATTTAACTCATCCTTCGTGGGCTCATGGCGTAGGATTGTGACAGGAGGAGATCGAGGTGCTTCGGGGCTGTCTGAAGAGGAAGGAGTGGAGCCGGAAAGAGAGGGGATTTACAGGTGGAATGCTAGCCGCGTTGCTATTTTCTTGTTTATTCCAAACACAGTATCGCAGGAGGTCACGATCCAGAACACTCATTTGAACAAACATCTTGAAACACTCGCACTAACAAACCATTCCTCACTGCATCCCTCCATAGCAGAACTGGTATGTCTAATCTTTATTGGTCAAACATTAGGAATACATGGTGGCATCTAAGGCTAGAAAGTTTGCATTGTTATTCCAATATAATGACTCCTCTGTGATTCCCGCTGCCTTCCATGTTCATACGACCAAAATCAAATCCTCTGGTGCGCAGAGACATAACAAACAATGCATGAAAGAGATGGGATAATTTCATTAAGAGAGTAAAAGTGAGGAACATGATATTCATATAATTTTTGTACGGAATCCTTGCTCTTTATAAAGGACTTGGAGAATAGCAGTGACATGAAGTCAGGGGTCCTCCAGTAGGTTAAACGCTACTCGCTCTGTAACAGACTATAAGACGCTGGCCATGCATGCATGCAGGAATCAGAACGTCTTATAATTAGATACATATAGGACGTATGAAATATCGTGAGTTTTCCTTTCCGATCAAATAAAATATCCCCTTTACACCAGAATCGAGATCAAGACAAACTACAGAGTACCCCTTGTATGGGCTTATTTCCAATTTAAGTGTACTGATCCACAGTTCCGCATGAAACAAACTTTAAAAAATGCCACTGAAGTAAAAACATTGCAAACTTCTACTCTTCCAAAGGAAAAGTATATATGCAGGAATAGGGTTGGATTTGAGTTGGTAAAATCTTGTTAGGTATCACCAGTACAACAGATATTTTCACAAACATTGATACAATGAAGTTGATTACAAATTGCTTTACAGAGATCTGTGATCAAATGTTCAATTTGTAAATCTTTTTAATATCCACCAAGACATAATATCAGATCAGTGACCATGATATAACCATGTACATCGTAACATGCACATAATTAATTACAGTATTATCCGTGACTGAGAGATGATTTGCTAGTCATGGTAGTACCTACACACCATGTCAATGTACGGTGATGTGAGCCGTATATACCCATTTTAGTTTGTTTTCCTAGTAAAGCACGTAATTTGGGTATATAAAAGTGGTTTCAAAATTTTGAAAAAATAAATTTTTGGTCTTTTTTAGGATTGACTTTTCGGTTGTTTTTTTACTAACTTTTTAAAAATAATCATAACAGCTGCGATATGACTTGAAAGAATTTTCATATACTTTTAAATAATGCTATCAACTCTAATGTTGACATCCCCTTTACACCAGAATCGAGATCAAGACAAACTACAGAGTACCCCTTGTATGGGCTTATTTCCAATTTAAGTGTGCTGATCCACAGTTCCGCATGAAACAAACTTTAAGAAATGCCACTGAAGTAAAAACATTGCAAACTTCTACTCTTCCAAAGGAAAAGTATATATGCAAGAATAGGGTTGGATTTGAGTTGGTAAAATCTTGTTAGGTATCACCAGTACAATAGATATTTTCACAAACATTGATACAATGAAGTTGATTACAAATTGCTTTACAGAGATCTGTGATCAAATGTTCATTTTCTAAATCTTTTTAATATCCACCAAGACATAATATCAGATCAGTGACCATGATATAACCATGTACATCGTAACATGCACATAATTAATTACAGTATTATCCGTGACTGAGAGACGATTTGCTAGTCATGGTAGTACCTACACACCATGTCAATGTACGGTGATGTGAGCCGTATATACACGTTTTAGTTTGTTTTCCTAGTCAAGCATGTAATTTGGGTATATAAAAGTGGTTTCAAAATTTTGAAAAAATAATTTTTGGTCGTTTTTTAGGTTTGACTTTTCGGTTGTTTTTTTACTAACTTTAAAAAAATAATCATAACAGCTGCGATATGACTTGAAAGAATTTTCATATACTTTTAAATAATGCTATCAACTCTAATGTTGACGTCCCCCTTGTCCCCTTGAGTATTTTCTTTATCCGTCGCGTATACAAGTCGGTCAAACTAAGGGTGTGTAGGTACCACTCATACTAGCAGGTCTTTTCCGATCCTCTAATTAAGTAACATTTCGTTAGGATGAACACCAAGCTACTTTGCCCAATCAATAAAGTTGTTCGTTATGCTCAAACAAATATAATTTGTGCATCAGGTGGCAGCGGCTCTAGTACTGTTGTATTGTTGGGATTAAGAGTCTTAGGGAGAAAAAGAAGAAGAGAAAATGACAGAACAGTAAAATCAAATCAATCTAAAATTTGAAAAGTTTGTGGTTGTTTAGTGATATATTTTCTAGCAACTTTGGAAGAAAGAAGAATGAGTACAAATAGCGACATTGAGTGTGCATTGGAGTTCTCAAACGACAGACAGTTTTGAGCCCTTGTTGAATTTCCTATGAAACAACAGTTTGGCACTATAGTTTTTATTTCGATTCCACGATTTACAGGAAAATCATACAATACACAAGGGGTCGCACGCGCACGAGAGAGGGGGCTACAACAAAAGAGGAGATGATATGAAGGAAGAGTGTTGCAAGGCGCAGTGCTGGCGACCAACAACGACATCAAAGATTACCGGAATCGGCCGGAATCACCGGCAACGGTGGTGGCGACTCGCGCGAGCGGGAGCAAGAGGAGAGAGAGGCTGAAGCAGACCCAGGGTTAGGGTCTGACCTAGTCCAGGTTTCAAAAACAAAAAAGGGTCTGATCTAATCCAATCTTGGTGGACCAAATGGGCCGGGCCAATGGTCCACGTCCTAAAATGTCTCAAATCAATTTAGCAAAAATAGATAAATTAATCAACAGAAAACACATAAAAATAAATAAAATTAGGGTTAGATTCTAAATCACCTAATTTCAAAATAATTTTTGTGGTATTTTTTCTAACATTAAATACATAGAGTAATTTTTTTGGGTTAATTCAAAAAGTTTGAATTAATTAGATTGTGAAAAGAAACTTCTTTTTTCAGAAAATAACATTTTATTAAGTAAATATATCAGGAACAAAAATCTCAATTTATTAAGTAAATAATCATTTAAAATAGTATTCACATTAACACTGTTATCAAATAAACTACTCCCTCAAATTCGAAAATACTGTCGGTGGTCTAATGTTAAAATTTATGTACGTAGTTCTTTTTCTACGACATTTAGTCCAGACCGGAGGGAGTATGTATTAAAGAAAGTCAAGAAAATAATAAATATTTCAAATTAGAGATGAATCATGAATATGTTTGAAATGGGGGTTATCGGGTTTTCAAACTCATACACACAGATTGTTGATAATTTGGGGAAGAATAAACCGAAGACTTGGAAAGCAGGGGGGCAGGGATGAAGAACAACAAGGAGACTGTTCAAACAAAATTTCTATTCGTTATCCTGTCTCGTCGACACAGAAGTGCTACTCCCTCCGATCCATATTAGTGGGCATAGCTTTGTCTAAATTCATATGTATCTAGTTAAGTATTTAGACTAGATACATGTGTATCTAGACAAAGTTGTGCTCACTAATATGGATCGGAGGTAGTATTTATATCTCCATTGCAAAGGCCTCAACCCAGCTAAAGCCAACAAGGAGCAAAAACACACACCCAGCCTCAAGTTCAAACCACGCTGGTTCTTTGTGCATAGCCATTTCTTTTATCTCGTGATGTTGTTATCAGTGTGGCCTCTTTCACACTGAGATTTGCTACGGCAGTCTTGTCTGCACTAGGTGTCTTCTAGGAATTTCGGAGGGCTTGAGCATGAGAAAATTGCCGAAGAACATAAGTGAGGCAACACGGAAAGAACATATCACCATGGTCATGATGTGAGTGTGTGCATTCCAATTTTGGTGATCCATTTGTAATTCCTGGTGCCTTCTATGCCCGTACTATTAAATATAAATCCATAATGTGTGAACACACAATAAAAGTATGTGGAGTGGGATCGGATGATTCATGGACAAGTAAGTAAAATGTGGAACACATTATTCATCTTTCGCTTAGAAAAGCGGCGTTCTTTATAAAGGACTTGGGTGGTAGTAAAAACATAAAGATAACGGTCCTTTTCGTAGGTGAATAGCTAAAGCAGCTTCTTATTATGATCTTGGTCCACTGACTCGGAACACGCAACATGGAGTAGATCAAGACTAGGGAGCCTCCACCGTAGAAGCCACCACAACACATGTAACACCCTGCCAACTAGGGTTGCAAGCGGGGTGGGCTGGCGGACAACGTGACAGTACAAATGTAGTGTTATTTTTTCATGAGTGATCGATAGATTTTGTGCTAGCTGAGAGGTTTTGCGGGCCGAAGCGGGCCGCCGCTTGCAACCCTGCTGCCAACCCCTCCCCTTCTATCCACATAGTCGAGGGGAGGCGACACCACTCAGGCATTACTGGTCGCCTTAGAGCCAACCTGCAGAACACGTGCTGAGGTTCGATTTCAAAACCCGCGCACGTATGCATATTTCTCTAGATTTAGCTATCACGTACTAGTCTACTACCAAGAGCAGTAACTGACTGATCCCTGTCTTGACGAATGAAGATTACAAACAAACAGTCAGACAATCTCTTCCCATGCGTATGCGTTTGGGATCGGTCGCAGCATGCTGAATCATCACCACATGAGTTTTTATTTTCGAATTAAGCGAACAATGTGGCACAACATTCTGTTCATCAATTCTTTCTAGCATTGACTATAGTGCCCCACGTGTCATATCATATCCATCACTATCGCATTCAATCCCCAGTCTCTCTGCATTTGTCTCACCTGATAGGCACGAGCTAGCGGCGCCAAATCCATCCTTGCATCCGCAGCGTGCTCACATGAGATGAGTCGCCCGTGAGGCCGCACCTCCGCCACAAGCGATGTCATGCGCATGGTGGTGACATCACTAGCAGGTGCTATACGAGAGCGCAGCAATACGTATCTTCACACGTCGGCTTCACCGTGTCTTTGCCATTGCCGGCCCGAGACCTACCTTGTACGATCGAGTTCCCTCCTTAGTCAGGATCATTGGGGAAGACAGGCAATTGCCGGCCCGAGACATTACTCTTTTTCAAAACACAGTGCTAAAGCCAAAATGCTCGCATCCTGAACAAAAATTGAGGTGAAGACATGAAAGTTACTCTCTTGAACTTCATTCTATCACAGGACTTCAGCATTTGACGATCCGCAACTGATCACTCGGTGCAATCATTAAGAAATACTTGTAGTAAAATAACACCGTGATCTACGGATCTTTTCTAAAGGAAACCGTGTATCCTATCCTGATTGGTCTTACAGTAGGATTGCCTGATACAAGTGACGAATAGAGTATGCACTATAGTTCTGGTGACCCCTTGGTGAATCATCCCCATGTCTTCTATGTCCATACTATGAAAATCACATATCTAGCTAGTGTGCGGAGACACAACAAACAATGCACGGAACGAGATCTGAATAGTTCCTTTCGTAAAGAACTTCAGTCTAGCACAACACTTCAGATTTGACGATCCGCAACTCTCACTCGGTGCAATCATAAAGGAATACTTGTAATAAAATAACACCGTGATCTTCGGCTTTTTTCTAAGGAAAACGTTTCCACCTATCCTGATTGGTCTTACAGTTGGATTGCCTGATACAAGTGTGGAATAGAGAGTAAGCACTATAGTTATGGTGACCCCTTGATGAATCCCGATGTCTTCCATGTCCATACTATGAAAATCACATACCTAGCTAGTGCGCGGAGACACAACAAACAATGCACGAAACGACATCGAATAGTTCCTTTTGTAAAAGAACTAAAACGAGGGACAGCTAATTTCCTACCGAAAGTATTAAATCATGAACATGCAACTCAAGTTTTTACTACTCAATCATTCTCTTTATAAAGGACTTCGGTTGCATTGGCATGAACTCGTGGTCCTCTGGTAGGTCAGTACCTTTTTTTATTTGCTGCGGAGCTTTTAATGATTACCAATCAAAGTTACATCGTTTAGAAGTTTATCAACAAAAAATCTACAGAGTTCATTGACCTAATTACAAGCATCTCTATTTAAAAACTAACTCTAGCTAATTCATGACTCATGAGCTACATCATTTGCTTCCCTCGGTCAATGAATAAAAGATACTTCACCAATTGTTACCACCATGTCAATATAATCTGCAAAAATAGCAGCATAAATATTCACCATGCCTCCTCTCCAGTACACACTTCAACCACTTCAATTGCATCAGATTCAGCCACAATCCTATTGCATCCCATCCTGATCGCCAACGCCAAGCCTTGTTTCATCGCAACCGCTTCTGCCATGGCAGCTAATTCAAATGTGAAATAAACTTGGTTGTTGAAGCTATAAAATTCCCTTGGAAGTCTTGTAGAACAGCTTCTACGGCCCCTGCATGCATGTACCTGTTCATGAAAAGAAGCATCTACATTCAATTTCACCTGTCTAGGCGCCGGTCTAGCCCATGATGCCCGACCTCCACTTGGCTGAGTATTGTTTATCTTTGCAGCATTTGCAACAATTGCTAGATTGGACATCTTACATCTGTACAGAGGAGGAACATCTTCGTTTCTAACTCGCCTTCTTCGGATCCAGCATAAGTACCAACATATTAATAAACTAGATCATCAAGAAAAGGGCACCACTACCAAATGTGCATGCGGAGGTAGAGTGAGTGAACTGAGAAGAGGTGTGCGGATATTACTGTACCTCGGTGACGAGCTTGAAGGCGACTGTGCTTTGGGATGTCTGTTTTGTTCTTGTCCGTGTGCAGCCAGAAGCCCAGAATGTGAATCAATTTTACCATCACGATCACCATCAATATTTGAATCATTTTGACGACGGTGGCGTGGATTCGTACCGACAAGGCGGTAGCGCAGCTTGATGGCATTCTCTGATGTGGCTCTGCACACGACGGGTATCCATAGAAAACAAACTCGAAACATGGAAGGAACCTGCGTGGGAACGTACGGACAGGACGAGTTACCAGTCTATGAAGGGCGAAAGGCGGCAATGAGGGCAGGACGCCGCCACGCACACCTTGTGTGCTACCTACGCCTTACGACCTATCGAACAGAACGACAACCTCCTCGCGCCCTAAGCTACTCGATCACGGTATGAATCTACACTGCACTAACGCTCGACCGATCGGTCATAAGAACGGAGGAGCAGTAGTCGATCTCGTCGCTACAGAGTACACGTGTATATATAGAATGCTCAGGCACTTGGGTGTGTGAATTAGAGGAGGATGAGGAGAGATTTTTACTTTTTTTTTCGAAATGGAGAGATTTTTACACGACTCCTCCGTCGTGGGCTCGTGGCGTAGGCTAGTGGGGGAAGAGGTGATGGAGGTGGGCGGTTCCCGGGAGGAAGAAGAGCGGGGATCACGGGTGCCAGTGAGCCGCGTCGCCAGTGTCTTTTTTTCCGTGGAACAAAAGAAACAAAAATGCTGACATTTGTACACGAAATCATGATCCATACAGGTAAGCAACTCGCTTAACCATGAGACTATGAGAGTGTCACTTGTCCTTGATAGGAGTCGATCCAAAACTCCCACTTGGAACCAACATTCCTGTTTGGACCTAGTACACCAGCCGAGTGAAGTCCTATGTAATATTTGGATCGGCCCACCCGTAAGAATGCATAGGGATGCTCACTTACAGATGGCACGAATTGTACCTTCAGTGCTCCTTGTGTAATTCCCAGTGCCTTCCATGCCCGTACTATAAGAATCAAATCACTAGTGTGTGGATACACAATAAAGAATACACGAGACGGCTTGAACTATTTCTGGATAAACAAGTAAAATCAGGGGCACGCATTCATCTATTGCTTAGGGGAGCCGTGCTCTTTATAAAGGACTTGGGTGGTAGCATTGACATGAAGTCATGGATCCTATGGTAGGTGTAGCTAAGCAGCTCTTGATTATAAGTTTGGTCCATATATTGTGAGATTCATTTAAACCTTTTATTTCGAGAAAAAAAATCATATTTGCACCAGATATTGATATCCACGGGATCAAGCCACACCACGCTTAGTTTCTGAGGTTGAACGATAAGCCGTTTTAGGATTTGAGTTGACGAAACTTATCAAGTTTCACCATTGATATTGAATTTCATTCGGCATTGATAAACCAAATCGTTACTACTAAATCCGCTATTTTCATATATATGAATCATTACATTCTTAAAGAAATTTGGAGGCCAAAGATTATAATTTAAACTTTATCTAATTTTGAATAAATTATATTGAAATGTGATGACTACAATCCAATAGTTCAAAATTATGGTACGCGAAGTACTCATGAGTGAAACCTTTCAATAGTTTACGTTAAATTCTTACAATCCGATATTCTCTTTATAGCTTTCAATTAGTTTGGGTGGTAAGGAGAATTCACACCATTTGGTCTCTATGATGATTATTGTTTTCTGAGACCTGTTTCACTTTGTCAATTATCCGACTCTATGTTCCTTGTGTTCATCTCTCACTTCTGAACCAAACACATGTCTTAGTCTTGTTGGAACAATATGTTTACAATTTTTCTTTTCTTTCACATGCCTCGTGGTGTGGCCGGATCGCGGGTGCATGCGAGCTGAAACAAAAAAGCTGACATTTGTACCAAAAATCGAAATCAATATGGCTAAGCCACTCGCTTAAACATGGGACTATCACTCCTCTCTGATTTCCAACTATCCAAACCTCCTACTTGGAACCAACTCTCCCATTTGGAACTAGTACTCCCGCACTCGGAAGTCATATGTCAGATTTTGATAGGCCAAACCATAACACTGTGTTTGAATGTAGGAAAGTTTGCTGAGAATTGAATTGGAGTAGCAATTCCATTTCCCAGATGGAAAGGAATTGGGCTCCAATTCGAATTCCTCTGTTTGGTTGTTAATGGAATTTATGGCTGGAATTAAATGGTAGCACACGATTCCAATTCCTATTTGGATGTATAAACCTTGTAATAGGATGTTTTATTTGCACATTTCAATATTATATGTGTACATTTGAATATTGATATATTATTTTGCACACATAATAATTTTTTTTTGAAATCAATTCACAAAAATAACACGAGTAGAAATTAAATAGTTTTGAAGTACCAACAACACATAGATAAAGTTGATTCTACATCTTGAGGCGACACACTACAGAAATAAGAAATATATGAGTAGGACCAATCTGGTATTTATTGTAGTACAATGCACCAAGAGTAAGCTCAGTAAAATAAATATTTGCTATTTACTCCCAGCAAATATTTGCTATTTACTCCCAGCAAGCATTAGCACATCGAGGGGCTACAGTTGGAAACAATGTGTATCAGTATCACAAGTACGAACACCTGACGATCCTAAGCTGCTAGTACAATCTCTTGGCAGCAATCTGCAATTTTTAAACAGAAAAGAAATTAGAAAATATGAGAAAGGAGCTTGGTCAGAGGGAGAGAAGGCAGGCCGGGTGAGAAGGCAGGCAGCCATGCTCGCTCAGATGACAGAACTGGACAGGCATCCCGCCGCCGTGCGCCCATCCCGCCGCTGTGCCGCCGTGCGCCAATCTCACCGCCATCTAGGGTTAGGTATGCAGGCTCGGAGGAGAGAGAGGGGCAGAGGAGGAGCGGAGAAGAGGGATGGGCAGAGGAGGAGAGGGAGGGCAGAGGAGGACTGTACCTGGGCCGCCGGCACCGCCGTCGGATGGGTGAGCTCCAGTCGACTCCGTCAGGCCGGCGCTCGTTTCCTCGACCGAGCGAGCGAGGGGAACGAGCGAGTCAGCGAGGGAGCGAGGCGTTTCCGTGCGATTCCCAGCCTGGACCCTCGGAAAGTTTTGGTCCGAGCGGACGCCTAGTTGGGCTGCGCGCGGAATTGGTGCAAGTTTTCAGGCCAAAATTCTCTAGCCAGTCCAAACGGTGGAATTTGAGACCCAATTCCAGACCAATTTTCGTACATCCAAACATAGTGTAAGAATGCATGGAGACAGTCCCTTAAATCTGGCACGTTTTGTTTCTACGGTGCTCCTTTTGTAATTTCCAGTGTCTTCCATGCCCGTAATATAAGGATCTAATCAGTAGTGTGTGGATTCACAAGAAAAATTACATGAGACGTAATGAATTATTTCGAGGTAAAACAAGTATAATTTGGGGCACACTATTCAGCTTTTGCTTAGGGAGCTGTGCTCCTTATAAAGGACTTGGGTGGTAGCATTGACATGAAGTCATTGATCCTATGGTAGGTGTAGCTAAGAATCTCTTGATTATAAGTTTGGTCCATATATTGTGAGATTCATTTAAGCTTTTTCTTTCGAGAAGAAAAAATTCATCTTTGGAACATAAATTGATATCCAAGGGACCAAGTCACACCAGGCTTTGTTTCTTTCGGACCGCGTTTTGAGTGAATTCAAACACTAGACTACCCATGCATGCGTTTTCAAGACGAATGCGATAGTTCACAACTCCAAATGAGGCAAGAATCACGAAACACTCTACTCAGTAAGAGAGAATACATTGCAAACCGTTACTTTCTGATGTTGAACGTAGGTCGTTTTAGGACTTGAATTGTCGAAACTTATCAAGTTTCACCATAGATATTGAAATTTCAACCGGCATTGATAAATGAAACTGTTACTACTAAATCCGCTGTTTTCATATATATGATGCTTTACATTCTTAAAGAAATTTGGAGGGCAAAGTTTCTAATTTTAGACTTTCTCTAATTTTGAATATATTATATTGACTACAATCCAATAGTTCAAAATGATGGTATGCGAAGTTCTCAGGAGTGAAACCTTCCAATAGTTTACAATTAAATCCTTCCAATCCGATATTCTTTTTATAGCTTTTAGTTAGTTTGGGTGGTAAAGAGAATTCACAACGTTTGGTCTCTTTGATGATTATTGTTTTCTGAGACGTGACTCGCTTTGTGAGTTATCCGACTACATGTTCCTTGTGTTCATCTCTCACTTCTGGACCAAACACATGTCTCAGTCTTGTTGGAACATTATGCGCCCAATTTTTCTTTCTTTCAGATGTCCATGAATTTTGAGCAAAATTACAAGCATGTGAATATTTTATGAGGTAAATGATATCGATCGGGCGCATATCTAGCGACGGTTCATACATATATAACATGGGTTTTCTCAACGTGCATGCATCTGCATGATGGCGTCCTGTGACACGGACTCACCGACCTGCCCACATGGACACCACTGAATCAACGGAGGGACATGGCGAAACGAGAAAGAAGGCATATCAAGTGAGCAATGTGCGCATGTATGGTTATGCCTAAAGTACATCTTATACACTGTGGATAATTTCACAAGACAAGTGGGACCCACCGCATGGCAAAAGCTCTCCTTATACGGATGCCAATGTTATTTTTGCATCAGCTGGGACCCACGTGTATGTTAAAAGTACACACATGCAAGAGAGAGAAGAAATAGTAAAATGATTTTTATTGCTTATGGACAACCCACAAACTTAGGGCATCCACTATGTAGTACATAAGCTTGTCCATAAGGAAAAAGTAGCCCTTATGGACAACTTTATACATAGTGACACCTATGCAATAAGCATGTCCATAAGGAAAAACCTTATGGGTTGTCCACAAGCTTGTAGGTTGTCCATAAGGAATAAAATAATGCTAATTTTATGAGTATGGTGCATAAAACAATAAAATGGAATATTTTTAACAAGCTAATGTTACTTTTACGGTTTTCTTTTTTGATTTTTTTGTGGCACGCGGGACCTATCTTAAGATGTGGTTTTGCAACATACATTGTGGTGAACTCTATAAGGAACAAGACTGCATGATGGGTCCCATCTTAAGGTGAATTTGGCAACATACATAGTTGGTGAACTTCACCCTTAAGAAGATCCCCTTATGGACAAGCTCCACTATGTATATGGTTATCTATAAGAACTACTTTTTTTTCTTATGGATAGCCTTGAGGACTACGTAGGGATGCCCTAAGGCATTGAGGCAGGCGGATCGCAGGTGCATGCGAGCCGAACTAAAAAGATGCTGACATTTGTACTGGAAATCGAAGTCCACAAGGCTAAGCCACTCGCCTCAACATGAGACTAGCACTACCTTTTAGATTGCGACGATCCAAAACTCCCACCTAGAACCAACATTCACACTTGGAACTAGTAGCTAGTTCCACCCGGTGAAGTCATATGTCGCATTTGGATCGGCCAAACCGTGAGAATCCATGGGGACAGCCCCTTACAGATGGCACGGATTGTTAATTCGGTGCTCATTTTTCAAGTCCCAGCACCTTTCATGCCCGTACTATAAGAATAAAAAAAACTAGTGTGTGGATAAACAACAAAGAGTACACGAGACGACTTGAATTATTTGTAGATAAACAAGTAAAAATAAGAGGCACATTGTTCATGTTTTGCTTAGAGAAGCCGTGCTCATTATAAAAGACTTGGGTGGTATCATTGACATGAAGTCATGGATACTATGGTAGGTGTAGCTAAGCAGCTCTTGATAATGAGTTTGGTGATTGGTCCAAATATTATGAAATTTATTTGAACTTTTTCTTCAAAAAGAAGATAGTCGTATTTGCACATAAATTGGTATCCACGGGACCAAGCCACACCACGCTTAGTTTCTTCAGGCTACATTTTGACTGAATTGAAACATTAGACTACCCATGCATGCGTTTTCAAGCCTAATGTGATGATTCACAACTCCAAATGAGGCAAGCATCACCAAGTACTCTAATCAGTAAAAGAAAATAAATTGTATGATGTTGCTTTCTAAGGGCGAATGTACATCGTTTTAGGTCTTGAATTGACGAAACATTATCAAGTTTCACCATTGATATAGAAATTTCAACCAGCATTGATAAATGAAAGAATTTGGAGGCTAAAGTTTCAAATTGACACTTTCTCTAAGTTTGAATACATTGTGTTGAAATGTGATGACTACAATCCAATAGTTCAGAATGATGGTATGTGATTCTCATGAGTGAAACATTACATGAAATTCTTACAATCTGATATACCCTTTTATTATGCTTAGGTCGAGAGTGGTAAATAAAATTCACACGATTTGGTCTCTAAGACGATTTTTTTTTTCTGAGACATGGTTCACTTTGTCAATTATCCGACTCTATGTTCCTTGTATTCATCTCTCATTTCACTACAACACAAAAGTCACGTAGAGACGTCAAATTTTAGGCTATAGACGCTAAATTTCATCTCTAGGTAGCTGTAAAGACGCTATTATAAAGCGTCGTAGGAGCGTCTTCCCCTCCACCGTCTCAAATACCATAAGGACGCATTGCTAGCGTCTCAAAACTAAAATGAGACGTTTTCAAAAGCGTGTTTACGCTCAAAGAGACGCTTTGTACATGCCCAATATATCGTCTCTACCAACATTTAGTCTCTTTATTGCGTCCTTGAATGGAGATTATTTTATCTCATATAGAAATTTATTTATTCTTCAAATCTTTACAATCCACTAGCACACCGGTGCATTAAAATCAAATTACAGTAGTAAAAAAAGCATTACAAAATCACAGTCAGCAAAAAATCTAATATATCATTTAATGTCATCTGTACTTTACAAGTGAAACGTACATCCTTACAAAGATTTGCATGCACGAATGATTACAATACATATAATTATGCATCTCCTAACTAATGAGAATTAATCAATTAGAACTCGAAATCATCTGCTATCCAGTTCACTGCTTCTGCAGACTCTCTTTGATCTGTATACGTAGTATGCTGCTTGAAAAATCTTCGTAGGAAGTATCCTGCAGAGGGCAGCTACACGAGGAAGAATCAATTGGTAAACCAATTAACAATTTGACAAGAATTTAGTATGCTTGTGATCTCTGAGTAACTACCATGTGCAGCAGAAAAAAAATCCAGAGTTCCAGTCCGATAGAAGACATATCACATATGTACTAGATGAGTCCAACAAAACCTGATCCTGTTTGTACATAAATCCAAAACACCAGTCACGGCACAGAATTTGAAGCTAGATGCACTTAAATAATTAAAAAATGAAAGTTACTTTATGCAGGTCGATTTAATTGGTGCCCTCCGTTGTGAATACCACCTCCAAGTGTTGGCTCGTTTATCATCTTCTGTTCAAAATCTACAAGAATATCCATGACCAGCGGGCAAATACAAGGAGGAACATTAATCTCCAGCATACAAAGAAAGGTTTCAAAGATCTTACAGGGGAGATGCGGAAGAGAGGTACCTAGCTACTTTCAGATAGGAATAAATAGGCAAGGGGCATGATCGCAAGGAGCAGTTGATCGAGTCCTGCGGGAAAGAACAATTGAGAATGAGTCGTGCACTGCAATGGCAGGGAAGTCGGCAAGGAACTCACCAGATTTAACGTTAATCGAGACCAGCGGCCGGATGCCCGGATGGATCCTCAGAATCGTATGTCGTGGACAGAGACAAACAATCATTTGCCGTAGAGGGGCGACCGGATCGGATCAGGTGGAGTTGTGGCGGCGGCCAAGGTTTTACACGAGATGGGGAAGAGAGAGGTAAATGTGGATCTGTGATGGTTGTGTGAGGACTTAGGGTAGGGAGTTTTTTTTATGCGCCAAGCCTGAAATTTAGGACGATTTGTGTTGCGTCTCAACAAACGTCTCAACACACAACTCGGCTACGGATGTAGGGACGAAAATAAAAACGTCCCAGGGAGAGTGTCTCTACATGACTCTTTTGTTGTAGTGTTTCTGGACCAAAACACATGGAATCTCGGTCTAGTTGGAATTTTATGTGCACAAATTTTATTCTTTCACATGCCCATGAATCTCAATCTTCGAGCAAAACTACAAGTATATATGAGAAAATTTTATAAGGTAAATTATTTTGGGTGGACGCATACCTAGCGATGATTCATACATATATATACCATTGGTGTTATCGATTTGCCTGTGTCAGGAGTATCTCTATCTTGCAAGCCAAGATAAATCACAAATCTATGTGCTCTCGAGTCCGCATCAATTACAAGTTGGGGTGCATGTTCTTGTCCGGGTGCAGCTGCAATGGCTCCCACAGAGCAATTGTGCATCACGACGTCAAGCGATTTTGTTTTACCACCAGTGTACGATCACCAACGTTCAACACCGATGGCGGCAGCGCTGCTGGATGCCATCCTTTGATGCGGAGTCAACGATCTTTCTGCATGGACATCGATGAATCAACATAGGGGCAAGGCGAAACAGGAAAGAAGGTATATCGAGTGAGGCAGTGAGCAATGTGCGGGGACACGATACCTGCATTCGACGAAGTGCGAGCAGGACACAAAGACCGATGACACCACACACACACGCCCCGATCAGATGCAGGCCATCACGATCAAACCATACACCGCTCGCTCAGCTCCCTGATTGATTCAAAGTGAGAACATACTACTGGTAGGTGCTGCTATGCAGTTGGGTTTGTGAACTATGAGGAGGATGAGGAGACATTTTTATTTTAACTCATCCGTCGTGGGCTCATGGCGTAGGATAGTGAGGGGAGGAGATCGAGGTGCTTTGGGGCTGTTCCGAAGAGGAAGGAGTGTAGTCAGAAAGAGAAGGGATTTGCAGGTGGAATGCTAGCCGCGTTGCCATTTTCTTGTTTATTAATTCCAAACACCATACTGCCAGGTGTCACGGAATCACGATCCCGAACTCTCACTTGGAACAAACATCTCCAAAACTCGCGCTACACAAACACTGGTCCTACAATCCAATCGAAGGGAACCAGTATTTCTAATGTTTACTGGTCAAACATTAAGAATGGATGGTGGTGTAAAGAGCTGAAGAGTACGCTTTGTTATTCCAGTGACTCCTATGGTATTCCCGGTGCCTTCCATGTCCATGCTACCAAATCAGATACCTAGTGCACGGAGACATAACAAACAATGCACGAACGAGATAGGAAAATTTCTGGATAAGGAACCAAAAATGAGGAACACAATATTTTTTTGCTTGCGGAATCCTTGCTCTTTTTATAAAGGACTTGAACGGCAGCATTGACATGAAGTCAAGGGTCCTCCGGTAGGTAAGTACCTAAGCCTCATTTGATGATGAGCTATATCCACCGGTAGGTTAAACGTTATGAAATTACCTGAGCTTTTCTTTCAGAAAAAAATGTGCTTTCCAAATCGAGATCCAGACAAACATTACACCTGGCTTAATTGGTTTCCCAGTCCTCATTTGAGTGACCAAAAATATCAGAGTACCCATTGTATGGTTTTGTTTCCTGTTTGAATGTGATTATCCACAATTCCACATGAAACTAACTTTAAATATCACTGAGTAAAAAACATTACAAACTTCTACCTACTCCAAAGGAAAAGTACATACGCATTATAGGGTTGGATTTGAATCGGTAAAATTTTGCTAGGTTTCATCACTACGTAGATACTCTTCGCAAACATTGAAAAAATGAAGTTGAAATTAACCAATGCATTTTTATTCTAAGTGGCATGGCTTTAGAGGGATTGGGGGTCAAACGCTCAATAAAAAACCGTGTTACCCCAAGAGAGAACATGATATAAAGCTTTGCATACTGACATGTACATGATCTATTATATTATCCTTGCATTGAGTAACATGCATGTTGGCTAAGATGAACATGAGCTACATTGCCCAATCAATGAAGTTGTTCGTTATGCTAAAATAATTTGTGCATCAGGTGGCTGAGTTTCTACTATGGTCATGTTGTTGGGATTGAGAGTCTTAGGGAGAAAAGAAGAAGAAAAATGCAGAATAGTAAAACCAAATGATTTTACATTTCTTAGAATTTGCGGTTTTTAGTGATTTATTTTATAAATTTCTAAATATAAGATTTTTTACCCTTTTTCATTTTTACAAGTATCTAGACATATTTTAGTGTGTTTATTCATTCATTTCAGTCCGTATTTAGAAATGGAGGGAGTAACAATGTTGGAATAATGAAGAATGAGTACAAATACCAATACTAGGAGCGCATCGGAGTTCTTAAACGACCGATAGTTTTGACCCGTGTTAAATTTCCTATGAATAAACGGTTTGGAAATACACCATATTAATATTTGATAACCATTCAAACCCACAATTAGAAATGATGCTATGTGATTTTGTAATGAGTGGATGCTTCCACAATCTAAAGGAAAATCATGTAATCCGGAAGGTTTTAGTAGCCTTATAATTTGGTCGGGTGGTAAACAGAACCATCATTATTTGACATGTGAGACAAACGAGTTCTATCCGGACAATATTCACTAACTTTAATTAATAGTTTGAATCTCCGATCCTCGTTTTCATGTCTCATTTTCCGGGGGAAATGCATGTAGAATCTAGTTTGGAGATTAGTTCAAATTTTACATGCACCAAATTAATTTGTTCACATGATCATAGGTGTGACATCTTTGAGCAAAACTACACGTACTAGAATAAAATATGAGGCAATGAGTGTTGCTCATTAATGTACTTCAGTTCGTAGCCGAGGTTGAAGGCGACCTCTGCTTTGGGATGTCTGTTCTTGTCGACAGGGAATTAGTTGTGAACGCGGCACCGAAAAACTGTGTCGGAAAGAGAAAGAAGCAGAAGAAGACACCAGAGCACATGGAGAATTTTTCTGCAGAGCACATGGAGAGATTTTTCTGTAACACCCTGTGGTGGGATCGTGGCGTATGCTGTAGTGGGGAAGAGTACCGAGGCGGGGCGGTTCCGAGGAGGAAGGAGTGGAGCCGCATAGTCTGGGGATTGCGGGTGCATGCGAGTTTTCGTCGCCAGCTTCATTTTGTTCTTCCTCAAACACAAAAAATAAGTCGACATCGACGACCGAGCACCTATTCGCACTGGCTTAAACATTCAGATTTTAGAGTACAAAGTACAATTCCGTATTTGGATCCATCAGAAATAATCAAGTTTCACCATTTTCTTTGGAAACGAAGTTTCACAATTACAAAGCAAAAAAAAAATGATAAATTTGGTTATTTTGTTTGAGGGGGGTAAATTTGGATATTAACGACTTCCATTATTCAACCTTATTGCAAGCAAGATGTTTCTTTACCCAAAAATGCTAGTCAAATTCCACGCAGTAGGTGTGTGGAGGAAAGCC
Source organism: Poa pratensis (assembly GCA_947311845.1). Taxonomy (NCBI): domain Eukaryota; kingdom Viridiplantae; phylum Streptophyta; class Magnoliopsida; order Poales; family Poaceae; genus Poa; species Poa pratensis. Next base: position 99,728,945 of record CAMZMU010000020.1, read on the forward strand.
ATAGTACATTTCTAACCAGATAGCTAGTTTCAAATAATCAGACAGTTCCGTACATCTCTCTTGAATTTCGCAGGTGTCTGCTATGAATTTTGACGCCTCAATCGCGAGGGCATGAGTGGCGAACAAGAGTGAGGCAACACAGTAAGAACAGACTACGATTATGATGCCTTAAATGTTCACACTGCAATTTCGGCGATCCAGTTGTAATTCCCGGTGCCTTCTATGCCCATATACTATTAAAATCAAATCCCTAATATGCAAACACACAAACAAACAGGCGCAATATTAGATTGGATGATATCTGGATGGGGAAGTAAAATGAGGAACACATTATTCATCTTTGCTTAGAGAAAACGTTGCTCCTTTTATAGGACTTGGATGGTAGTATAGGCATGAAGTTTATTTTTTTGAGGGGAGTATAGGCATGAGGTTTATGAGTCCTTCTAAGCAACCCTTGATTATGAGTTGGTCCACCGACCGGTTGGTCAGGAGCATTGAGATTCCGTGAGCTATTGTTTTTTTAAAGAAAAATATGCACATTTGCACCATCAGTTGAGATCCAAAGTAACCACGCCTATAATTCTAGAACTACATTTTAGTGAATTAAGAAAAAGTACACCCTTCATGGGTTTCCAACCGAATACAACGATCCACAGTTCCACCAAGACAACATTACGCTCGAAGCGACGTGATAATCCCTTCGATGGCAAAGAAAAGAATAAGTTATACTCCCTCCATCCGGAAAAGGATGTCTTGACTTTGTCTAAATTTAGATGTATATACACACTAATACATGTCTAGATACATCCAAATTTAGACAAACCAAAGACATCCTTTTCCGTACGGAGGGAGTATATTATTTGGTCTCATTAGTACATTTACATGGTTTAGCTTATCACCCTTGCATTTAGTGTTTTTATGCTTATATGAACTGCAAGCACGTGTTTTGTACATTTGCCAATGAATAAATTGTTCGTCTTTTTCTGTAAGAAATATAATTTGCACATCACATGGTGGAGACTCAAGTACTGCCCTTTTGTTGGCTTTGAGAGTTTCAAAAAAGAAGAGGGGAAACTGTAGAATAGTAAAACCAAATGAATTAACAGTTCTATAATCTTATCTCTTATTCTAGCTAGTGTTGTTTTTGCAGGATTTCAGCAATTTGATTGAATGGTGAGTGAGTACACCGTGAGATTGATAGATTTTTCTGCGTGGGCTCGTGGCGTATGCTAGTGAGGAAACATCTTGAGCCGGGGTGGAGCGGTTCCGCGGAGGAAGGAGTGGAGCTGCAAAGACCAGAGATTGCAGGTGCATGCGAGTCGCGTCCCCTGTTTTTATTTTGGGGACAAAGAAAGAAAGAAAAATGTTGGCGTTTGCACAAAAAATCAAAGTCAAGATGACCCGTCTCCAAAATGCGACGATCCACAGTTTCCACTTGGAACGAATATAAGAAATACTTGAACTATTCTACGGATTACTGCTCCACGAGGGGAAATGTACATCGTTTTAGGATTTATTTGGATAGGACATACATTGGTATTAAGTTTCACCATTATTGAGAAAATGATATCTTTATTTCAAGCAAGATATTTCTGTATGAGAATTGTTCAAAAAATTTGAACTCTCGGAATCGTGCGGCCCGGCAATGTCCAAAAAAACTTGCATTTATAACCCAATAGTTTCAAATAACCTTGTAAATACATATAGTTTATTAGATTAACCGTGGATCTAGTATGTGAGTATGAGAATTGTAGAAATTCTGAACAGTTGGAGAATGGTGGCCATGATGGTTAGGTGAGGAGAAGAGAGTGCACTTCCCGACAACGTTGATGTCCATCCAGTCCAAAATGCACACATTGCAGATTTGTAATTTCCCTTGCCTTCCATACGCATATTATCAAAATCCAATCTCTCGTGTGGTAATACACAACCAAAACTTACGAAATAAAGCCTAAAAAAACTTACGAAATGACATAGGATAAAGTAAAATCAGGACACATATTATTAAACTTTCTCATGGAGAAGCATTCCGCCTTATTTAAAGACTTCACTGGTTATACTGACACAAAGTGATTGGTCCTTCGGTAGGTCAACAACTAAAGCAACCCTTGATTATGAGCTTGGTCCACCGGCCTGTAGGCCAGAAACATGGAGATTTCCTAAACTTATAATTTAAAATAATAAATATCCACATTTGCATCGGAAATTGAGGTCCAATGCAACCGCTCCTAATTCAAAGACCACATTTTAGCACCCGAAAACATCAAAGTACCCCCTCCAAGGGTTTCCTACCAAATGTGACTAACCATGCACGGTATCATAAGAAAACATGAAGACATAGTAAATAAGAACATTGCGAAGCACTTTTCCTTCTGTTACTCAATAAAAACATTATGATGAATTGCGGAACCGCCCTCTCCTCTTCTTATCCTCTCGCTACTGTAGCAGGCGATAAGAAGGCGAGCTCGCGCTCCCCTCCTCGCCGCCGGCCAGGCCGGTGGTTCCCTCCCTCTCCGCCTGCCGCCTCGGCGGCGGAGAGTGGGGGAACCCTGGTCCTGCGTCTCCGGCTAGTTAGGTGTAGATTAGGTGTGAGTGCCCTGCTGGCGGCGTCGAGGACGGTGGCGGTGCTGTTGGCGTTCTGGGCGTGGTCATCCCCCTCCCTTCCCCGTTCCGGCCTCGTGGTCGTGGAGGTCGTGGAGGTGTTCTGTCGGGCGCAGTTCCCCGTTTGTGCTTCTCTGGCCGGCTGTGGCAGCGAGGGGAGGAGCCGGCGGTGGTCTGTGATCCGTTTTTGGTGGTTCTGCAGGTGGTGGTCTTCTTCTTCGGCGACCCTGCTCCGGCCGGCCTTGGTGGCAAGGGGAGCGGCGTCTGCCGGAGCTTGGGCGTTGTGGCTGGTGGGCCTGGACGGCGTTGCGTCGGCTGGAAGAAGGGTGGAGTTGGGGAGAGGGTGCTGTGGCCGTGTTCCTTCAGCGAGTTCATATTCCGTTGCGTGGTGGCGGATGGATCTTGCGGCCGTCTACAACTTGTGGTGGCGCCTCTTCTCCGGCGGCTGGAGGTACGGCGACGTCGGCGGCGTCTAGGTTTCTCGGGAGAGTGGTGGTGGATCTGATTGTGTTCTTTCCAGGAGGCTCGGGGTGCTTTGTGCATTTTGCAGGGGTTCCTTTGTGTTTTCTTTTCTTTGTTGGATCTCCGTGTAATTTGTACTCAGCTTCCTGTTTTTATGAATCAGATCCTTTCCTAAAAAAAACATTATGATGAATTTTATATTAGTGGGTCCATTTTCTTATATTTCATTCAAGCAAGATATTTCTATATATGAAACTAGTTGAATGCTCTCGTGTGTTCCCATGGGCATCAAGTTTACTTCCCCGCTGCACATTGTTTTTCGATAAAAAGTATTTTATAACTTAAAGTATTAAGCATTACACCTGGCCTCTGTATATTTAGGATGCACGCAGCCGCAAGCACACCGTCACAGACACAAATGAAAAAACACATAAGCGAGATACAAGCAAGGTAAAAAATAGCGTGCTATAAGAAATAGTTGCAGCCTCCTCCAGATGCTATACACGCTATAGCGTGCTATGTTTTAAATAGCGTTTTGAAAACAAGTAACATATATAGCTTGGAAATAAAGGATTTCAACAAGAATAAAGAGTATAGTCTAAAAATGGCAGAACAATATATGCATAACCACTTATAAAATTGGTTTACCAATTTTCTAGAAGCCTAACATCAACATCCCACGAAGGAACAACACGATATAAATTATTTATTTAGAATCTGAACATTAGCGATGTCATCTTTCGATTTACAAGATGATCCAACAGATTGCGGTTCATCACCACTATAAATAGGTAGCTATTTCTTCTTCTTGCTAAGGTGGAAAATACGGTCATTTGTAACGATAGGCTAGAAAACAATAGCGTGCTATAACGGTGTGACATGTTAGCACGACATAGCGTGCTATTTCGTGAATAGCACGATAGCGAGCAAACATTGTAAAATATAACGTGGACTCTCTGGATATGCTATTGCGTTCTATTAGCGCCGAAATAGCGTGCTATTTTTTTCCATGGATACAAGTAAAGTGGAACTTTAAAACGCCTATGACACTATGACGCTGGGGGAGCAATCCTAAAATCATGCTGTCATCCATGTCGGAGAAAAATATCTCTCACATGTGTAACCATAATGCAACATAAATAGTCCAACATCTCAGCCACAACCATTCATGTTGCACCCCTCCAGTTTTCTTCCTTGAAGTCATGTGCCTTTTCTTTCCCCGCATCTTGACACCTCGTATAGATGGCTGGTAGCTTATTGAGGAACATTGTTTTTTTTTGTATCTATTTGAAACTGGTGCACAACAAGCATTTATCACTTGATCTTATCATGATACAAGATACATATTTTATATAAGGCAGTGAATTTTTCTAGCAGTAAGGGACAGATAAAACTTCTTTGATTTAAAAACTGTGGGTACTTCATGATGGTTGCGAGGGAGCTTGGCGGCCTAGACCTCCCAGAGGAGGCGAAGGCGGCGATGGCTGCACTTGCAGTGGCCAGGACTTTCTGGCTGCGTCGGGGCAGCAAGTGGGTCATGTGGCGACAAAGCTCGAGGCAGCCGTGAAGCAATTTTATCTGCATATAAATTAATTAAAGCCCACATCTGAATAAAAATTCATAGAACTCTAAAATTGAACAAAGAGAACTTTTTTTTGCATCAACCAACAATACACTTTATTCAAAGTTCCACACGTCTCAGAGACACCCGTATTAAAGATAAGATTTAGAGGCAGAACCAAAAGATCGAGTATTAGTTAGGGGGCTGGTAAATTGCTGTTGCTTGCACTTTTCCAAATAAGACAGAAGCTTGGCAGAATTGGACACTGTCAAAAACTGTACAATCGAGTTCTCAACTAGTGCCTTTGAAGATAAAAAATCGATTCTGTCATTCTATCCAACGGCTCGCTCGGGACAGACCCACCTGTAGGAAGAACGATTGAACTGCATTTAATTCAAATTCAATTGAAATGAAGTTGGTCAATTCGAATTGGACCTGCCGGCGATAAAGTAGCCGTAACTGACAGATATGTGCATGGACGTATGAATGAAAGTACTACTAACAATAAAACAGCCAATCTTTTCCCATGGGTTCAGGACCGATCGCAACATGTAGGCAACTACCTACTGAATCATCTTTTTTACTATAAACTAGTAGCAGTAACAAGAATGCAGCGACAAGAAAAAAGTAAGGCAAAATTCGAAATGAACCGCAAGAACAGGATCAAAAGGGGCACTACCCAATGCGCATGCAGAGTGAGTACATCAGTTGACTGTGTACCTCGGTAACGACGCAAAAAAAACCACTTGGAGTAAATTGGCTATAATCAGTTTTTATTGGATTGTTAAATATATATATATATATATATATATATATATATATATATATAAGCAATTTAACATGGCGAAGTATCCGGTGAAAACGAGCAACCAGTGAAAATCTGAAAACTCGCCCCATCAGCCATCAGATCGTGAAAGAACGGCACAGATTCAAGGTGGGATTGAAAGCAGCCACTCAAACGCAAATTAGCAAATAACACCCCCTTCTTTCACCCAGCACGAGCAAGTCCTTGGACGTTTCGTCTTCGATCGTTTCGTCTTCGATCTGCTGGCTCGATGGCGACTTGCCCTACGGCCATGGCGCACCCTCCGTCGGCCGCGACGAGCCCTACGCCGGCCATGGCGCACCCTCCGTCGGCCGCGACGCACCCTCCAGCGCCCACGACGCACCCTCCGCTGCCCACAATCCCGGACTATCTCCCTGCGCCGGCCGCGACGTGGCCTCCGCTGGCCGCGACATCGCTGCCTCTCTTAAGCACAGATCTTGCCGCATCGATGTCCCCTGCCATGCCTTCTCATAGCCCTGAACATGTAAGCAATCTCAACTGGTCTCCTCTGTTTGCCAATTAGTTACTGTACTCCTCTGTTTCCAATTCGTCACTGTACTCCTCTGTTTCCAATTTGTAAACTAGCATCCAATATAATGTATGGTCCTTTGATTTTACATTCTAGATGGAGCTAGAACCTGCGTTTGGTTGTGATTTGGCTTTGCAAGATATGGGAATACATCCTCCCCCGATCAATCTAGAAAGCTTCAGTACACCCAAAAAGAGAGCTACCAGCGGCCCATTTTGTGTGAGTATCCTACGAGTATTTTTTTTCAAATTTCTCTATTTCTAACTTTGTTTGACTGTCAAGTGTACGCAAGATGGAAGATACTTGATATCACATTTTCATGAAGAACACACCCATCAATTTGTCACACCTAGCAAGCAACATTTAATCAAGTCAAATAGAGAAGTCAGCGAGAAGGCAAAGACCACACTATTCACATGTCATGCGGCTAGCATTGGCACATCCGGGGCCTTTAGATTGCTTCGTGTTGGTGAGGGTGGATTCGAGTTCGTGGGGTGCACAAAGAGAGACCTTCAGAATTACCATCGTGACATGAGAAGTACTTTCAAGGATACAGATGCTCAAATGTTCATCGACAACCTTAGAAAGAGGAAACAAATCAACCCTGGATTCTTCTTTGAATATGTTCTTGATGATAAAAACCGACTAACGCATGTGTTTTGGGCAGATGCTTTTTGTAGAAAGAATTATGCTTTGTTTGGAGAAATGGTGTCTTTTGACTCCACATACAGCACCAATCAGTACAAGATGATATTTTGCCCATTCACAGGAATAAACCACCACATGGGATCTGTTTTTTACGGTGCTGCGCTTATTGTTAATGAGAAGATAGAATCATATGAATGGGTGTTTCAAACATTCTTGAAAGCAATGGATGGGGCGGCACCGAGGCTTATAATAACCGATGAGGATGCTAGCATGAAGACTGCACTTGATAATATTATGCCAAACACCGTCCATAGGTTATGCATGTGGCACATAATGAGAAAGCTTCCAGAAAAGGTTGGTCCTTCACTAAGAGAGGATGAACATTTCTATAGTTCAGTTAACTCATGTGTATGGGGCTCTAAGAACCCAACTGAATTTGAGGCGAAGTGGTCCTCCATGATTTCTGAATTTGGTCTTGAGGAGAATAAATGGTTCGCTAGGAGATTTGAAATTCGCAAGTCATGGATTCCAGCATACTTTAGAGGAGTATTCTTGAGTGAAACTCTAAGAACCACTTCAAGGTCAGAGAGTGCTAACTTGTTCTTCAACCATTTTATTGGTTACAAACATGCTTTGGTGGAGTTTTGGATTAGGATTGGTACAGCCCTAGAAGAACAACGTCAGAGTGAACTCAAGGCTGACCATGATTGCCTCAATTCAATGCCTGTGCTGATTACATCTTGGGAGATCGAGAAGCATGCTAGCATGTATTTCATGCATGAGGTTTTCAAAGCTTTTCAGAAGGAGGTCCGTGCAGCTAGAGATCATTGTTTGATTGAAAGCATATCACAGGAAGGTGATGTGAAAACCACGGTTGTAGGTGGTGACCGTTCTTTGAAGTCTAGAGAAGTTCAATTCAACATAGCATCTATGAGTGCTCATTGCTCTTGCATGCTATTTGAGACACGTGGAATTCCATGCCGACATATCATCATGGTCTTGAGAGGTGCAAAGTTGAACGAGCTCCCTAGCCAGTTCATTCTAGAAAGGTGGAAGAAAACAGTTAATAGGAGGGCACTATACGACAGCTATGGCAACCTGCTTGAAGAAAATGAGAGTAGTTCTTTAGATTTAGCTAAGAGAAAAATGGTTTCAGAAATACATCAGATGTTGGATGATACCGTCAGGTTGGCCGAACACTCTCCGGAAGAATTGGAAGCATTGAGAAACAGTCTCCTTGACATGAAAAGTAATTTATCACAAAGGGTTGCTGCCAATAATCCAAGTAGACAAGATGAATTCGAGGCATATATTGGTTGCAGATTCATTTATTTTGATTCGAGGCAACCTGGTGCATTTGTTTTTGGTGTAGTACAAGATGAACAACGCTTCAGCGGCATCTTCTTGGAGCTTCAGCGACATCTTCTTGGAGCTTCAGCGTTATCTTTAGAGCTGCATTGTTGTTTTGAAAACTTCATTTTGTTTACCTTCTAGAGAGACAAGACTAGTTATCTATCTTGTTACAGAATTGTAAGTTGTAACTGGTTTATGTACAATGTCTGCTGGAATGTCGTTGGATTTTGGTTTCATCTCAATCTGTACCAATCTGAACTATCTTTATTTGGCAACCAATTCACAACCACCGAATGAAACAAAATCAAATTCACATCGCTGCAAGAGAAGCTAGCACATCGCTGCTACTCTGCTTTGGTACAGCACAATTCACCATGAACACATGCTCAGGTACAGATCATTGCAAAATTAAGGAAAGCTTCTGTGAGCAAGTAGAGCCTAGGCAGCAAGGTCGCAGATCGAGCAGCACCGAGGCCGTCGGGTCGTCCTCGTCAGGGTAACATCGAGGCCGCGGGGTCGCCGTTGCATCGGCCGGGCAGCGCGGCTGCCGGGTCTCCGTCGCGTGAGGGCAGTCCAGGTCTCCGTCGCGTGGGGCAGAGCCGCCGGCAGCCGGGACACAGTTGCTTGGTGGAGCGCCGTCATTACGTGGTCGAGCGCCGCCGCCGGCAGCGCGACGTCGTCGCATGGTGGAGCACCGTGGGGAAATTTGGCACGGATGGGATTGAAGGATATTGGTAACCTAGATGGATAACTAAAGCGAGGGGGTTATTTGCTAATATGCGTTTAAGTGGCTGCTTTCAATCCCACCTTGAATCGGTGCCGTTCTTTCACGATCCGATGGCTGACGGGGCAAGTTTTCAGATTTTCACTGGTTGCTCGTTTTCACCGGATACTTCGCCATTTAACATACAATTTAATCCATAAAAACAGTAAACAATTCATGACTAAAATAACGGGTATTAAACTGATCATGCAATCTATTAATAAAGTAGACAAAGAGATCAATTCTACAAAAATCGTTAGGACTAATTACATACGGGGCAGCGCGAGCATAACCGCTGGCGTCGTCAGCCATGTCGATGAAGATGTTGCGGATGTAGTCACTGCGAGTAGCCGTGCAAGTGTGCTCCCCAAAAATGTGATCGGCTCTATCCCGTGCAGGATTACGAAACACGGGGTTCTGGAGGCCTATTCTCCTCCTCGGGTGCACCTCAGAACAAGAGATAAAGAAGACTTAGACGATGCCACAATGCTCTAAAACGAGGTGGAACCATATGCCACAATACATGTGAGTTTAGAAAAATGGTAAACATTTTATATTTAGGAATGGAGGGAGTAATTGGTATGTGAGAAGTACATCATAAGTTGGGGCGTGCGAACTGGGAGGATGATAATTTTTTGTCATTTCTGGAATATTGTGTCGAAAATTGTGGATGCACGAACAGAGCAGGGCTTGCCGATGCACGAAAACTACGTCGCCTACGTAGCCGAGCAAGTGTGCTCCCCAAAATATGTGATCGCCTCTATCCCGTGCAGGATTACGGAACACGGGGTTCTGGAGGCCTATTGTCCTCCTCGGGTGCACCTCAGAACAAGGAATGGAGAAGACTTAGACGATGCCGCAATGCTCTAAAACGAGGTGGAACCATATGCCACAATACATATGAGTTTAGAAATAGGCTAAACATTTTGTATTTAGGAACGGAGGGAGTAATTGGTAAATGAGAAGTACATCATAAGTTGGGGCGCGCGAACTGGGAGGATGATAGATTTTTGTCATTTCTAGAATATTGCGTCGAAAATTGTGGATGCACGAGCATACCATGGACTGCAGATGCACGAAAACTACGTCGCCTACTCTTTTTTAGATTGACCACGACCAATATGTCTTGCACCGGTCTCTGAGAAACGGTGATCCCCAACTACCACTTGAATCCAACATTTTGAAATACTCGCACTGAAGTACATCGTGAACTAGTACTAGCATCTGTAGAGAAAGACATATGTCATTTCTGGATATGTCAAACCGAAAGAATGCATGGTGCAACACTCAGTTATTTTGCATGTATTGTGATTTCGGTGATTCTTTTGTCATTCCCGGTGCCTTCCAAGACCACACAATGGAAATCAAATCCATGCTTTGCAGAGAGCCAGAGGCAGAACCAAAAATGCACGAAATAATGTTGGATAATTTGTATGTAAAAGTAGTATGAGGAACATGTTATTCATATTTTTCCTAGGGAAGACTTGCTCCTTATAAAGGACTTGGGTGGTAGCACTGATATGAACCCATGGGTCCTGCCATTGGTCAATTGATTATGAGCTTGGTCCACCGGTAGGTCAAATGCTCTGAGATTTCCCAAGCATGTTCGCATTTCAATCTGTTTCTATATCTATAAAAACTAAGTTTGTTTCCAACTCGAATATCACACCTGAAATATTTGGACCCCTATTAGCTTATCTCAATGTCAGCCCAGCCATTTGATGTTGTCCTTACATTTGGTCGCTGGATCTGCCATTCGTGAACTTGTTCAGGGCATGTAATAGTAATACTTAAACCATTTGAGTAATAAAGCCCTTTATCTAAAAAAAAATGTAATAGTAATAATATATTTTTTCAACATCTAAGGCAGGGGTTCTGCCGATTTCATTTCAGAAGAGGGAAACACAATGTCAGGTTACTGAAAAAACACCCGGAAACCAGCAGATTGCTAGTTTCTGATCGCAACTAAGAAAAGCTCCAAATCCTCTCTAGCTAGGGAAGCAACAACAACATGCGTTGCCTCTTTTCCTTCAAAGGATCTTCTATTTCGTTCTTTCGAAATATGTCAGATCAGGTATGTCGCGAGTGTAGCCCAAGGTTTTGTTTCCTTAAGCCTATTGAAACTATGAACCTTGGACCACCAGATAGTCAGGGACGTTGAAGGATGACCAGCTTCGGCAACCTGCCTATGGCTCAAAGAGAGCTCATTCCACACCTGCTTTGCAGAAGGGCAACACAAAGATAAATACTCGGAAGTTTCAGATCTTGGTCGCAAAAGAGGCATTTGCTTTGATCTGTTAGCCCTCTTCGTTGAAGCCTGTCTTTGGTCCAAATTCTTCCTTGCAACAGCAGCCAACAATGGAATTTGACTTTTGGCTCAGCCTTTAAACTCCAAATCTGATTCAAATGCGGCTGCGGTATCCTAGACTTGAATTGGACATCCTAAGCCGACTTTGCCTCTATTGATTGTGTGCATCCATCTAATGGTGTCAGTGTTATCATTTAACAACTTGTTCAAGAGCAATTCTATCATACATGGGAGGTACTATGAGGTATGTTTTTGTTTTCCTTTTTTACATTCTTGGCAACCGAAGAAGTACATATCCCAACTAATGCCTTTGAAGATGAAAAATTACGACTAGGTCATCCGATCCGATCCAATAGCTCGCTCCGGGTAGACCAACCTGTAGGAGGAACTATTGAACTGCATTTAATTTAAATTCAATTGCGCATTCAAATGAATATGGCCAATTTGACTTAGACATGCCCGCGACCAAGTAGCGTAACTGACAGATCCATGCATGGACGGGTGAAGTTACTACACAATGCGCATGCAAAGTGAGAATATCGGTCGGTGTGTGTTCTCGGTAACGAGCTTAAAGGTGAATTCTCCATTGGGTTTCCTCATGTCCTGGTGCAGCTGCAGCGCAGCACACAAATTGCACAGCGAATGTGAATCAAGTTTTTTTTCATTTTGTTTCACCATCAACAGTCAAAGGCAACAACGGTGGTCGTACATATGGATGTGGAGCGAGGTGACGATCTATAGGGCCGCTTGATGGCGGCCGCCGTCGCGGCCTCGCGGACGGCGGATCCTGCCCACACGGTCAAGGACGTAGGCGAATAAACAGGGAAGCGACTATCCCTAACACCGAAAAGGAACAAACGTTGTGAAGAAATGACACTACGGAAACACGCAGAACTACCATTTTCTCCAGGAGAAAACGTGGGTTCTGCTTCGGTACGTCAAACAGTAGGAATGAATAGCGCTGCTCAATTCCAAAGGGCACGTGTTCTAATTCTGGTGTTCTCCGTGTAGTTTCTGGTGCCTTCCATGCCTATAATACCTAGTTCAAATCCCTAATATGTCTCGTGAAACATACAAATGCTTAACGAAATGTGATCGGATAATTTCTAGACAAAGAAGTGAAACCTCGAACACGCTATTCATCTTTAACCCAGGGAAGTGTTGCTCCTTAGAAAAGACTTAGGTGGTAGCACTGACATGAAGTCATGGCCCTCATGTAGGTAGGTTAATATCTAAACATCTTTGATTATGAGGTTGGTCCACGGATACGTGACTAGGGTGAGTCTATGTTTTTTAGGTTATTTTTCTCTCTTCCGTCTGAAGGGCAAGCCTATAAGACATCGGCCATTCTTTGGCTCTCTTTCTTTCCTCTAATTTAACACATGCAGACATGCAGTGCTCCTCCATGGTTTAGAAAAAAACAATCTTTGCACTTACACCCGGAGTAGAGATCAAGATGATCAAGCCAACGCGTGTAGTTTTTTTGGGACGACATATCATTGCCTTATAACATTACAGTACCCACCTGTATGGATTTTCAAATGGTATGCGGCGATCCACAATTCCACACTAGTCACTAGACAAACATTACAAAATAACATTTAAACGACTACTCCCTTTTAGGGAAAGCGTGCATTTTTTGGATTAGCGAAAATTATTAATTTCCGTGATCACTCTCTCCAGCGCCAAATAGGTGGCGTAAAAAAATGAGTAAAAACGTCAATGCTTTCTAAGTTTGACTGAGTAAATATATATACAAGATACGAAGATTTGTAATACCAAATAAATACAAATAGACGCACCATAATATATATTCAAAATGTTGTTGAGAGTTTCTTCAATATATTTAATAAAACTTAGAAATGATTGATTTTTGACAGAATTTATACACCCCCTATTTGGTGATGGCCGGATGAATATATAAATTATTTGCTAATATTGTTAGATGAAAGTGATATTAGTAGATCCATTATTTTTATACGAACCGATGTAATTTTATTGAAACTTGTGTACAAAATTCAGTTTTGGGGCAATGACTAAACATGAATAATATATATTTAACTTAATAAGCATAATCCTACAAATACTGCTTGCAAATAAATTCTAACAAATATGAGCTTCCATAATTTAGATGAAAATAGTACAACCTAAAATAGATTTTATCGGAATGAACGATACAAGAAATATAATAGCCCCATGTATACCACAAATCAAGACCCACACTACCAAGTACATGTGCTTCTACGCGGCTCAGTTGTCCCACATGCCCATTGCCCGCACTGCTTTTCAAATGTTATGATCCATGACTCCCGCTAGGAATAAATACTACTATCGTCACTAAAAAAATTACAAACAACTAGTTTCTCCGAGGGGAAACACATGTCATAGTTGGATCGATCAGAGTGCACGGCAGTAGTCCCAAGATCAGAAACTGCACATAATCTAATTGATGTGGTATGTTTGTAATTCCGGGTACCTTCCATGCTCATCATACCAAAATGAAATTCCTCGTACGTGGGAACTCAACAAACAACGCACAAAATGATATCATGGATAATTTCTTGATAAAGAAGTAGAAGGACGAATAGGATATGCACCTATTGTTTAGGGAAGACTTGGCTTATAAAGGACTTAGATGGTACATGACATGAATTCATGGTCCTCCTGCAGGTTAGTAGCTAAAAATTCTTTTAACTTTTAGCATGGTCCATTGGTAGGTCAGAGACTATGATGTTTCATCAGCCTTTTCTTTTTGAAAGGAAGAATTTGGCATTCGCACCAGAATTGATATCCAAACGCCACCACCTGCCCTCGCACGCATAGGGTACCCACAAAACGCGACGACCCACAATTTCACAGGAGGCAAACATTCCTAAATGCTAAATAAAAACATTAAAAAAAATCCATTTGTGGTCATATGTTCATCGTTTGATGATTTGGATCGCCTAGAAGTATGTATTATAATGCATTACCAATATTGTGAGATAAAATAGATATTATTAGATCAAGTGCTTTCATATGAATCGGTGTAATTTATAGAAATTGGTGGTCAAAGTTCCAATTTAGAGTTGTGCCTAAATACGAGTAATAATTAATATTTTGTAATTGCAATCCTAAATTAAGAAAAAACATCTATGCAGTGCCAGATACAATGTTCACTTCTTCAACTAACATGACACTCCGCTCCTTGCGCTCATCTCTACTTAAGATTATACACGCATCAAATGTATTTCACACATGATCACTAGTGTTACATATTTTAACTATGAAGTCAGGCTAAAACCTCACAAATCTTGGGGCTCCCCTATCTACACCAATTAAGAGCAGAATCATCACTCATTCGACACTTAAATACCTCAAATTCACCTGTGTTGTTCTCACAAACCATCCACTGAACGCGCTACAAACGAAGGATAATTCAAGGTCATGTTTCCTTGAAATGGCACGAGTGTGTGACACCCGGTGCCTTTTGTGCCCAACTATATAATTGAAACCAGCAGGAGGGAGAGACACAGCAAATGATACACATAATTTTTTTTGATAGTCATATACAATACTTGTGGTAGTCCTCTGATAGCTCAATAGTTCAACGCTTCTTGACTATGAGCTTGGTTCTTTATACGTCTCAAAGGTATCTGATCTATAAACACACGAAAGATTTGTTGATCGTAATTTTTTTTGAAAATAAGAACTTTATTGTTCTTCCCAATGACGCACCTAGACAATACACAACTAACGATTACGAAAATTAAATTCTAACACGCTAACGCTCGATCCTTGACAAAAGCAAGCTAAGTCAAACATCCACAGTAAGAAAAAGTCACGCTATTAAGCATTGTACGTACTTAGTTCCTCCTTGAGCCATGAGACAAGAACCGCTTGAAACATTGTCTTTTTGGCAATATTAAGGCAAATATAATCCAGTCAAAAAATTACATATTGTGAAGGAAAATAGGTGAAGTACTACGGATACAAAGTATGGGAAAGTATCTAGAACTTTCCCCAGTCCTAATTCCCAACCTAGAGTAGCTAAGAGTGGAGGTAAAATTCAGGCTTATTCATACATGGGCTTTTCTGTTACGAAATGAGCCACTTCAAATAGGTTTAGGCCAGAATAGATCAATCCGGAAAGGGTTACATGAGCTCCAAAGTAACTTACCGGAAAAATTGATAAGTCTGGCATTCCCAGACCACCGAGCAAAGAGGTTTTGGCTAACATTAAGCCATGAGACAAGAAACGCTTGAAAACATTGTCTTTTAGGATTTAGATTAGTCATACATAACTAACATTCACCATTATATAGGAGAAATTGAATTTTGGTCCATTATTTGTCATTTCAAGCAAATGGTTTTAATAGAAAATTTCTAGTCACATTTGCAACCCCATGACCGAAAAAGACATGTTTCTAATTGGCGGTCATCATTTTTTAAGTTGATCTCGGAGACACTCGGTAAAAATTAATGATTTCATCGAGATTTTGAAAAAGGATCTAGTACGAGTAGCCAGGTCAACAAATGATGGTTGGCCTTTTGCATGCATTTCCAAATAAGAGACGATGTTTGGAGCGCAGTGGCAGAAATGGAAAACTCAGCAACTTTTGATCGTTGCAAGCCGATCCTCATTCATATTTTAACGCAATCGCCACTTGAATTTGTTCAGTGGACGTTTCAAAATTGCGTTGGAGCATCAGTAGGCTAATTGAAACTTAGTTCAACATTTCAATCAGTTTATCCGAAATCGTGTTCGGACGGGTCGCTCAGTGGAGCCCCACCGACAGGCGACAGGAGGCAGCCTGCGCACGAGGCCACCGAGCACTGCAGCGCATCGCCCCGCGACGACGCGTACGCACACCTTGGCCGCGGCTGTGACCCTACCCGCTGCCATGCTGGCCCTACGGGGAATGGCCCACGTGTCGGTGTGTTCATAGGATATCTGGGTAAGAGAAGCATGGTCGAGCTTGGGCTCTGAGCAATCATTCCCGCGACGCTGTTTCTGTCGCTGCTCTGAGTCACCAATTGGCCATTCCATGTGACTACACGCTGTACTCCTGGGCCCACCTGCTTCGATAACGATCCAGCATTCGAAGTTCCAGAACTCGCTGGTGTCCTGGGCCGGCATTACTTAAGTATACGAGGGTATTCTTGCAAAAGGTATCAGCCACTTATCCATTGAGCTAACGGTAGCTTGGATTGAACTCAACTGCGATGTTTAGTTTTGCAACTCAACCGATACAAGTTTGTACTATGATCTGAATTATATGCCTCGATCGTGTAGGAGTTTAAACGTTTTTCAAACGCGTACTTTTGTACACATGAAAGCTTACCAACCATATATTGACATGCTAGATGTATGTCTGCAAAAGCAATTGCAACATGTAAACGATAGGGTTTCGCAAAAAAAAAAAGTAAACGATAGGCACCGTGTTGAAAAATTTGAAAGATCGGTTCATCTCTTAATTATGCGATCAATATTTGTGTAGCATCTAGTACATTGAAGCCTTCCCTTTAACGACAATATTGTGTCACACTTTTTCTTTTTTGCAGGAAATATTGTGTCACACTCAAACATACTTCATATAAATAATATTGTCAAGAGATTTTATTTACAAACACCAACTACAACATGGACACACACACACTCAACGGAAAATAAGACCGGAAAAAGATCAATGAATTTACCATTAGTGCATCCTTACCGCCCGGAATGTTGCATGTCACTAAACGGACAATTAATCCACCTTTTTATTTGAGGCCATCTTGGCTAGTTTTATTTGACAAAAACTAGAGGGGTGGGGTCTTTGACGGGTTATATGAAAACAACGCCCAACTATTTCATGAGCCGCTTTGTTCGTCTGTTACGAATGTTGAGGATATCGCTTATCAGTAACTTATTGGTCGACCCAATATAAGGGGTAAATCGGTCGTTTATCGGCATATTAGCCGATTCATCTCATTCAGACACCAGTAAACGATAAATCGGCCGGTTTATCGGATTATCGGCCGATATTTTAAACAGTGTATGTTACTGACAATGTATGAACTCCATCTTCGTGATCCATCAAAATGTTTTCACGCGATCTACATAGAACGATTTTTTCATCATCATTCATAAATAAAATATTGTAAGACCATCTTTTATGATATCATATAGACTCCAGTGTCAAACTGATAAAGAACCTTTCAGATTTGTTTTTGCTAAAACACAAGGTAAAAGCAGAAGTCTCCCTCACTTGCAAGGCAATGCAACTTTTCCAAATCGGCCCCTCTACAAAGCAAAGCCATCCTCTTCCCCCGTCTTCGTCGGCACTTCAAGTCTTCTTTGAACGCCCTCTCCCGACGCGATCGCCGAAATCAAATCCCTCCAGCTTGCTCGCTCCCCACGATTCCCGATGCCCGCCACCGTCGCCGCCGCGGCGGCGGCGGCCGCCTCCGGAGGCGCGCTCCTTCTCTACCTGCTCATCAGTACCTGCCGCCCGCAGCCGACGCCTGTGGGAGCGACGGCGGAGGAGGGCCCGCTGCTGCTGTCGCGGGCGGAAGCGGCGGCGCGCCGGGGCGGTGGTGACTTCGCGGAGGACGGGGAGGAGGCGTGGCCGCATGCTCCACCGGTGTCCTGCTGCGAGGCCGCGGCGGTGGCCGCGCGCACGACGCGCCGCCTGTGGGAGCTCCTCGTCGGCCGGTGGGGCCTCCACGGCCTCGCCTTTGGGATCAAGCGCCACATGAAGCGCCAGGTCCGTCCAAATATCACTTCCGTAGTATCCGTATGGTGTAGCATCGATACTACTCTGTTCGTGCGTGTTTGCTCTGCTTCTTAGTACTTACAAGCAGTACATTGACCATTTCAATTTTCAACCAGTGGCTTAAGGAAAGTGATTGATCATGATGTTCTAAAGTTAGTAATTACTTGGGTAATCCTACGTGATACTAAAATTGGCTCGAGTGGTTGGCTAGTCGCTCTCAGTAGAGTGTTCATGGCTTTTAATTTTGTATTTGGTGAAAATCTATGGGCGAAGGCAAGTTTACTGACCATTATAAGGATTGACTTGCAAGGAAGGTTTGAATTTACTGTATTTTAATTTTGTAGTATTTGAAGGCAAGATTACTGACCATTCTCAGGTTTGACTTGAGTTGACTTGCAAGCAAGGTTTATTTACTGTCTTTTATTCCGGGAGAGCAATGCATTGATTTTGGCCAGTGGTCATTGGATTGCATTTGCTTAAGCTCGTACGGGTAGTGGGCTAGGATCCTGTCTATTGTTGTGTCGATGGTAGTGATGTGCCCGCTTGGGCTCGAGTTAAGATCGTTCCGGTAAACATGATTCAGTATCATGGATCCGTATGATCTGATTCACAGGTTTTCCTAAGGGACATTGTACAACGAATAGTACTGGGTGTGACACTAAATGTACTAGTTAAGTAGGGAAGAAACAGAGAATATTTGATATATTTGCGAGAGATGTTTCTAATATTTTGTACGGAGTGTAACAGATCCGGGTACATTGACTATTCTGTTTATCTTGACAAAATCTCCAATCCGCATAAGTTTAGCATTTTCTTTTGGCTGCATAAGAATGAGGTAATACCCATACCTAGAATGTTTGCTGCAAGTGGGTCAGCAATGCAAATGTTATCACTGTGCTTCCGTAGGAAAGGCAAACATGTGTTAATTATTAATTTTCTTTGCATGTGCTCTAGGGTAATTTGCAGCACGAGTATTGTGGAGATGACTGCGTTCAACTAAAAGGCCACGAGGTGCATATTGAAGTAGCTTATCTTCTACAGTACTTGAAGCTTTGCATGTTCTACTCAAAGGAAAGATTTTCTGAATTTCTAAAGTTTGGTGGGTACAGTCAAGAAGACATTCTCATCCACAAGTCTAGGGCGAGGGTGAGTAAGTATTTACTGCATTCTTCTTATCTCTTGCTTTAACGAACTATACTTATTCTATGTAATGCCCCGAAAATTTGAATCATTCTTGCCTCTTTACTTGATGCAGCTTATGCAACCTTCTTTTGCACTTGTGCGTGACAAAAAATCCAAGTGCTTTCTGCTTTTCATTCGCGGTGCTATCAGTCCTAAAGAGCGCCTGACAGCAGCAGCTTCTGTGGAAGTTCCTTTTCACCATATAGTTTTAAATGATGGAAAGATCGACAATGTAATCTTAGGATATGCACATTGTGGAATGCATGCTGCAGCTCGTTGGATTGCTAACCTTGCCATTCCCCCTCTTCGAAATGCACTACAAGAATTCCCTGACTACCAAGTAAAGGTAGTTTCCATCAGATCTGTTTTTCTCTAAAGGAGTATATTAATTTGTGACCTTTAGATGCTGGAGGTTGATGCACAATAAGGAAACTCAAGTCTCCTCCCTTATATTTTTACTGATTTTACGCTAAACTAAGAAGTACAATACTACCAATAAGTATTAATGTTGCAGTAAGCTGCTTGAACTATTAAAGTCAGTTTACTTATCGAGAGGCAGCACTGCTTTACACTGCTGCAGTTTATATGCCTTGCCTGATATACATTGGGATGTTGGTATTCTTTTGGTAGAATTTTTTGTACATACTGATAGCATTGGCATTTGCCTTCTAAGATGGTTTATCCGTTGCTGCTAGTTTACACCTGTGTAGAAAACCAGAAAGAATAAAGTTTGTGTGAATTAGTATCACTGGAATTTGCATGTTATCATCTGCCTCTGTCACATAATCTTTACATGTCTGAAATGATCTAATCGAACACATTCTGTAACTTTTCTCCTAGGTCATAGGGCACTCAATGGGAGCAGGTATTGGAGCAATTCTGACGTATATTCTCCGTGAGCAATATGATTTTACATCATGCACATGTCTAGCGTTTGGTCCTGGTAAGTGATTATTGCATAAGCGCTTCCTTTTTGCGTGCATGCTACGAAACCCTATTCACCAATAGTTGCCTGAACATTTCAGAACCTATCTGCCTTTCAGATAATCAGATGTTTATTTTGATTTTGTATATGCGAATTTTTAGTCCTTTTGATGTTTGTTAAATGGTGATGAAGTTGGTAGTTGCACAAACTTTCGAAAAAAATAGCATTGCTTAATTGCCATAATGTAGCAGATATCTTTATACCTTGAGCAGTGTCATTCTTGAATACAAAATTTCTACCATCTAATCCGAGAAGTGGAAGAAGTATAATGTTTTCAAATAGATCATTTATAAACTCTGAAGTATCTTTTTGTTATAATTAGCTGCATGTATAACTTGGGAGCTGGCGGAATCAGGCAAAGATTTCATCACGTCTCTTGTCAACAGAGATGATGTGGTGCCAGCATTTTCAAAAGTTTCTATTGAGAGCCTGCGATCTGAGGTATTCTGATGGCCACTGTTCTATACAGCAACATACTAAGAAAGTGTAGATTGAACCTTCACAGGCATGGAGTTCATATGCAGTTGACTCAAAAACACTTAAGTACCTGGCAAGTAACATATTGCTATCCTGTAAACTTTTTGCGAGTATCCTCTAATATTTCTGTATATACTGCGACGACCTTTCCTTTATCTTAAAAACTTAAATATGAAATTCATTTTCGTTGTCATTCTGCATTGTATGATTACCTTCCTTCTGTCAACCTGATATGGAACCAGATAACACTATTATATCTGGAAAGAGTGGTTGCTCATGAATAATGGCATCCAATTCCTCGCATTTGTTTTCTATCATCAATGTTGTTTCTCGTCTTGCTGCTGCAGGTAATGGTATCATCAAAGCTGGATGATCTGCAGGATCAAGATCACCTTAGTTTATTTGCGAAAATAAGTCAGCATGTAGCTTTAGCACAGTCTCACATGCTGTCCATCTCTCATTCGACGGTGAAGACTGCAGATCCTCATTCTAGCATTTCTGAGGTAACTTAAACTTCTGCCTTTTCTACATGTGGGAGCATTTACTAACAGTATGATAATTTCACATGGTAACTTCGGGTTTTTTGTTTGAACTTTTTCAAGAAACTTGTGTAGTCTAGCATCAGTAATCCAGTGTCTGTTTTGAACCAGTGGCTGTATTATACTAGTGAAAGGCAGGATCTGCCGATCCCTTCTGGTAGCATGTTCCAATCATTCAATCAGTACGAATACCACTAGCAACAGTTGGTCTGCAACACGGCCATTTTTTATTTGGCTGGTGTTACATTTTGTGCCGATGCAGGCTTCGCTAATTATCTGCGGGGCTTGACCTAATAATTTGCTGTCATTTACATTTCTGTTTCTGTCTGGGTTTCTTGGCGATTTAGGAGGCCCTGTTTTAGTAAGGTGTTCAACATGGTAGTGTACAGAAAATTATAGAAGCAAGCGACTCGGCTTTTCTGATCAAAATCAGTTCATGGTGTGATCACTCCTTAGTCCTTAGTCTTTACATAGAGAAGACAGGTGTTTTTATTTTGACAATTTGTTCTTTCTGTCATGCAGCCATTGCTGAAACAAGCGCCAGAAAGCACACAACCTGAACCAAATGCGCTGCACAGTCACTGCAGTCAGCAGCAAGCAGAGCTCGCGGTAAATCCAGAACATGAATTTCCAGCTCCGTCTGAGGTCACCTGTGAAGAAACGACGATCCTGGTTAACAAGGACGATGTCGTCAGTGTCACAACAGTTGCTGCTTCATACTTCCCGTCGCATGGGGACACAGACAGTAACGGAGACACTGAACAAGCATCCTTGGCAAGAGAGGAAGAAACGCCGGCCTTGAAGCCGCCAAATGGAGCTGGCAAAGAAAAACAGAAAGAATCTCCGTCCGACCCCGGCTCGCGCCAACTCTTCCCTCCGGGGAGGATCATTCATATGGTTGCACAGCCCTCGCTGGACCCGAATCTCGGCGAAGGTACCAGCAGCAAGGAGGTCATCGGCGTCTACGAGACGCCGAGAGAATTGTACGCCAGGATAAGGCTCGCGCCGAACATGGTAAACGAGCATTACATGCCTAGTTACATAATTACAATGGAATCATTGTTAGAACAGCTTAAGAGTGAAAGTACAGCATCAGATGATTTGTGAATTACTGTAGAAACACAAATAAAGGGTTATCCAATTCTTTTATATCAATGGAAAGTATAGTTCTCGGTTGTTTATATCAATTGGCTTTTAATATTGCAGTCAGCTCTATTAGAATGAAATAGAGAACACGTAAAAAAAATAGTAGTGGAAAGAAAAGAGAGAAGGGGGACTGGGAAAATTCTATCGTCAGGGAGCGAGTCCAAAACGGACCCGAGTAGGATGCTTTCAGTTCCCGCCGACCGACGGACGGAGCCTATTTATGTACCACTGAATTACCGGCCGCTGAATCACATACCGACGGACGTCATACTCCAGAAGCCGATGCCTCGGATCACCGAAGAAGCCGAGAAGGAGGAACTGCGGCGGCTGCGGCAGTTGCTGGAGCCCGGCGATGGGCCCGTGCCGTTGTGGGGCCTCCGCTGGGACGGCTACGCCTTCGACCGATTGGAGCCAAGAAGGAAGGATCAAGACGCGCCCGGGAAGGACAAGGATCCGCCGCCGCCTCAGCCGGAGCCGGAGAGGAAGAGGATTCTGGCGGAGAAGGAGGAACTGCGGCGGATGCGACAGTTGCTGGAGCCTGGCGATGGGCCCGTGCCGCCGTGGGGCCTCCGCGTGGAGGGCTACGACCTCGACCTACGCCTGGAGGAAGCCAGCCATGTCGCGCCCGAGAAGGACAATGATCCGCCGCCGCCTGAGGCGGAGCTGGAGCAGGAGAGGGAGAAGATCCAGGAGGAGGAGGGGGAGGAGGAGGAGTATGACGATGAGGAGGAGGATTGTGAGGAGGAGGAGGAGGATGAGGAGGAGGTTCTGTCCGATGCTGGCTGGATTGTCGCGCCGTACTACCGAGATCCAGACCCCGAGGCGCAGCAGTACTTGGACGACATGGTCGGGTTCTACCTGGAGGCGGCCCGCCGCCTCCCCATCGCCCAGATGCCGCGGCTCGCCGGCGTCCTCTCCTCCGGGGGCCTCCTTATCGGCTTCAACGATCCCGTCACCAACATCATCGTCAACGCCATGAAAAAAATCCAGCGACTTTGGCGTTCTGCCGCCCGGCGCCGACCCGGTGCGGCACGCCGCCGACATGGCCTCCTACGTCGACATCGCGCGCAGGTCCCGCGCGGCGCTCGTCAACTTCATGATCTTCTACTTCCGCTACCTCACCGAGGCCCAGGCCAAGCGCTACCTCCGCGCCGCCCGCCATGACCTCGTTCTTGCTATCGGCCTCGTCGAGTGGCACCGCGGAGGCGGCTTCCATCTGCCATCCCCGGACTGCGGGAGGACAAAGACCGCGCTCCGGTTCGCCGCCGATGCAGCCATGATGCTGCGCGACCCCGACGAACTCGGGCGGCTCCTGGCGTCCAGGTTCCCCCGCCACCTGCTCGACCCTGTTTTGGACGACCTCCGCCGCGGGGAACATCTCAGCGTCGGCCGCGTCAATGACATCCGCAACTTGCTTGGACACCCATGGTCGCCGCCGCCGCCACTGCCGGCCCCTATTCCCGGCACCTTCCGAGACTCGGACGGGAACGTCACCATAATTGCCAACATCGGGCAGGACATCTTCTCCACGACCACCATTACAAGAGACCGTGTCGCAGCTTTCAATAACGGCTCCAATAACGTTGTCACCACGACCACCATCTCGAGGCATCTGAGCCGCCAGGATGACGACGATTTGGCGGCCGCCACCGCCTATCTGTCCACAGATACTTCAGACACGGCGGAGAGCAGGTACGGGCCTTCCTGAGCACCACCACCGCACTGCAACTGCAACCGGACACCAACTCTCTCAAGATGTCGCTTCTCGACACCATACACGGCTTGTATATCCAGGCGCTCGCCATGCTGCCGAGTGACCACCAGCCACGCCTCCTATGCGCCATGCTGACCGGCGGGCACTGCTACGGCGTCATGGAGGATCCTGTGTCTAACATCGTCGTCAACTCCATCTGGTACAACGCACGTTTCCCACGCCCTGAGACTGCCGATGACGACGACGACATCCTGATCATGGAAATTCGCTCCATGACCCATGCCGAATCATCTTCACTCCACGGATTTATCACCATCCTCCGCACCGACCGCGGCGTCACAGAGCAAGAGGCAGTGACATTCCTCTGTAACAACCGCCGCAACCTGATGATGACGATGGCGAACTCTTTGAACAACCACACTTTGGCTGCCGCGGCCGAGGCCGCCAACCACCCCCAGCCGGCTGCCCTCGTGGCATTCTTCATGACGTTGATATCCCATGAGAAACTTGATCGCCTGCGCTCCTTGCTGGTGGAGACCAAATGTGGTCTATCCGACGCTGATTTCAATGAGCTAAACACGATGTTAGCCGGCAATGCAGCAGCATCGGTGCAGAGAATGGCTACGACTCCTGATCCAGGCCAATCGGCCTTGAACAAAATGCCTGCAGCAACAGTTCGACTGTTCGGTGCACCGACTATTCCTAATCCGTTCCGACTGGCCGCACTATCCCCGACGGTGCAAACCTTCCCCGTTATGTGCCAACCGTCGGCCTTCGGCTTCAACATGATGCCCAACCCAACGGCGCCGGATCGCCAGCCGCTGTCCTATGTTCGTACTAAGGTGGAAGAACTGCTTCTCGGCTATGGACGCAATAATCCTCTGGTAAAAAAACAAGCATTCAATTAATTACTCTATGCCATTGGTGCTCGTCCTTATTAGCCTTCTAATCTGTTGAATGCTCCTTGTTCTTCAGGGAGCTCAGTACAAGTTTGGCGTCATCTGCGAAGTGGTGGCGAAGATGTACTCGTACCCCAGAGACACAACATGTTACCATGTCAACTTTCTGGCGAGCATCCTTCCTGATGTTCCAAATGATGCTACCACGTCACCCCCTGAGTGCAAGCTCTTCTTCGCCGAATTCTGGAAGAACAATGCTTATGACAACACTGAATCTTCAAAGAAGACGCCTGTCTGCTGCCTGATTCAGGACTACCACGCATTTTCTGGTAAGCATTGAACCTCTTTTCGCAGAGATATGATGATATGGTAGAATTACATCAACGACCGCAAAAGAGGGATTACAGTCAGGTCTTGAATATTGAAATGAACTTACCATGCTTGTTTAATTTTGCCAACAGGTCGTTGCTTCATCTGCGAGGGTGTTTCGGTTAGGGTTGTGCATCCCCCTTGTGGCAACTACTTCATGGGCTCTGAGCTCTCCACTGATATGCTCTGTGCTGTCGCTGAGCATCACGCAGATCTTGGTCGTTAGGATGCAATGATGTACGTGCCCGACTTATCTGATCGTGGAAAGGATGACGATTTGTCCATGGAGACTCGGATCCTGAAAAGTTTGAGTTTGGGGCTGTTCTGGTTGACAGCGGACTCCGTAACAGAAATATATGGATCTTGGGCGTACTTCAGGAGCTTTGAGTAGTTTTAGTCGCCTCTCACAAGCGTTGTTTCTTCTCCATTGGAAGTTATTGGGATGTAGTTTCCTTGGATCTAATGCTGCTAATTCATTGTAAAATCATCTTACAACTAGTGTTAAGTATTGGGAATCTAACATAGGCTAGTATCAACATAATTCAGAACATGTGATGAGTTTATACAGTGTCTAGAGGAGGTGGCAAGAAGTAGTTTGGAGTATTGTAGAAATTGTTAGTGTATTTCCTATTTTAGAAATTGTAACTATTGTTTATGAAGCCATCTAATAAAATTCTCATACTAATAAAAACCTATGTTCTTCAAATTTAAACGCCTTCTGATCTCATTTTCTCCCGCTTTTATTTTGTTCTGTATATTGGCCTTCTGATCGGTCTGTGATCTGCACTCGCCTGCTCCCGACCCATAGGAGTTTCACGTTTATGGTACGTGTAGTGAGCCTTTGCTAGACTAAGAGAGATGCCATCAACACGCCGACGCATGCATTTGATTAGGCGCTCCGCGTCACGCATCTTGGTGCGCAAAAGCCTCCACGTCAGCGTCACGCATCTTGGTGCGCAAAAAGCCTCCACGTTTAAGGCTTCCTTCACGATGTATGTGTCGTGTTTATTAGAATGCTTCCTTCTGTTCGGTACATTGTTTTTACCTCACCAATAAAACCATTCCGATCCTGATAGTTAAACTCCTCATTTTGTCCATGTGACGAATCGGGATAATGTTGTCAAACTATATGTCTAACAACCGCGCATAGGAGGCACAAAGAGGATCTAGTTAATTAATGTTACTTTTGACTCTCAATGAGGAGCAGTGGCGGACCCACCGTAGGGGCGAGCAGGGGCGGTCGCCCCGGGTGTCCCGGTGTGGAGCAAGGTACCCCTCTTCTGCTCTTCAAGTTTCTGCCGCCCTTTGTGGCTCTGTCCGTCAAGTTCAGTTCGATTTTCCAAAGGGGTACGAGTCAGAGGAGGAAGAAAGGGATATTGGGCTGCAATCTAATGGGCTTAAGTGAGAGCCAATAGGCCCATTTCTGACGTATCAGTTGGTCGATACTACCACAGCGCAGCCCTTGTTTTGATCCAGAAAAATCCCCTCCCCACACGCTCCTGGCAACTGCTCCCAATTCCCAAACCCTAGCCTCGCTTCCCGTTTGCGCCGGCCGCCGGCCTCTAGCAGGCACCACCGCACCAGCCCACGATCCCTGATGGATCCAGATGACGATTTCTGGGAGGAGGCCAACTAATTGCAGAGCAGCTAGATGAAGAGGAGCAGGAAGCGGCGGTGGCAGCAGCGGGGGCAACAGCTCCGACGCCGGCGGCGGCAGGAATTGACGCCGGAGCAGCGCCCAAACGCAGAAGGGCGGATGAGAATGCACAGGTATTTCCCCCCTTTGTTCTGTTGCTTCACCTCTGGAAAGTGAGATTTTTACACCGAAAATAAAAGGAGAGCACTCAATTTTGTTATCAATTTGATGTTCCAGGATATTATACTGCATTCGATGCTTCAAGTGATTGGTTTAACAAATGAGTTGTCACATGCATTGCAACAAAAAGATCAAAACATAGTTCCTGCCATGAATATGATTGTCTCCGTGAAATGTCCATTGCAAGAGTTGAGGGATGATGGATAGGAGCCTCTTTTGTTGGCTGCTACTAACTTTTGTGTTGGAAGAAATATTGAGGTGCCAAGTATGGATGATAACATTTTTGCTAGAGGTTATCCAAGGAGCTCACGCAAAATGGTCACCAACTTCCATCACTACAAGGTACAAATATTTTCTTTATAATTTTCCATGTTCTTAGTAGTTGAATATTATCCATATTGAAATCTGAGTCGTTCGAGACCGTTTATTGTGTTGCGTACACTTGCATTTATGCTTAAATTTTTTTGTCCTGAATTGTTCGCCCCGGGTAACTTGAATTCCTGGGTCCGCCACTGATGAGGAGTATAAGAAAAAAATCCCCTACATTGTTGATACAAGAAAATCCAAAAAAAAAAACTATGGATACCTAGTGCAACATCTCGAGAATGCCTAATGTTTAATTGTCTTTGACATCTGAAGAAAACCTAAATTTCAAGTGCAATGGATACATGAACTGAAAGCCATTAAAGGAGGCGCTCACGTTCGTACAAATTTCTTTCGAGATTCAAAAACGTAGTCTCATGTCAGTTTCTTTTGAAATTTTATGTGCAATTGTTTTTAGAACACAGGTAGATCACTACGCGTGCGATTTGTTTGTATTTTTTTTGGCAAAGAATAAATTTAGAAAAACTATTTTGGCACAGGAGCACTAGTGCTCGAGATCCAAAATGACCTTTTTTTTTATGGTTCACTCTTATCTCTTTCTGGACATGTAAAAAAAAACTTGTTTGTTGTGACCACGTCAGCGGCAGACCAGCAATCTGGGCCTTACGTGAGGCCGCTCGCTTCAAATTCTGGGGCTGGATGTGCTAAACAGGGATGTAAATTGCCACGTTCGACCGGGCTGGAGGCCCATCATTTAGTTCCGTGATATTTTTGGTAGTCACGGATCGAGTCCAAGACGGAGTCGATCGAGTCCGCGCCTATTTATTTAGACCCCTTCTTCTTGCCTGTTGAAGCGGAGAAACAGTTAGCAGCCGATCGAGATGACTGGCGAGGAGGAAACCAGCCATGTCGCTCACGTCACGGACACGGAGGAGCCGGAGAGGGAGAAGATCCAGGCAGTGGAGGCGAACTCGCAGCAGCAACCGCCGCCGTCGGCGCAGGCCAGAGTTGGAGGGGGACAGAGGTTAAAGCCGAGGACCCGAGGCCGATGACTGATGAGGAGAGGGAAAGGCGATACAAGAGGCTATGGGGCGAGGAGGAGGTGTCACCGATGCGGGCCATCGTGGATTCGCCGTGGGGGAGAAGCTATGGGGCGCCCGCTTCAAGCCCCACGGCCCCACCATGTTGCAGCAAGCCAGGGAGGACAGGCTCCGCAAGGAGAAGGAGGATGCCAGCCGCCGGAAGGACAATGATCCGCCGGAGACGATCCACGGGGCGGAGGAGCACGGGAATTCGCCGCCGCCGGAGACGATCCAAAGGGAGGAGGAGAAAAAAGGGAAATCGCCGCGGCCGGAGACGGAGAGGGAGACGATCCAGGGAAGGAGGAGCAAGGGAGTTCGCAGCCGCCGCAACGTAAAGCTGACTGGTCCAGGATCTCTGACCCTTGGGTCACGTTTCCAAGGGAGGAGGACAACCCCGCGACCTGGATCACCGACGAGTTCGACGGCGAGTGGAGGCCTAGTTCTGCCTTGTCTCGACCGCCGTACTACCGAGATCCAGATCCCGAGGCGCTGCACTACTTTGACAACATGGCCGAGTTCTACGTGGAGGCGGCCCGCTGCCTTCCCATCGCCCAGATGCCGCGGCTCGCCGGCTTCCTCTCATGGGGCGGCCTCCTCCTCGGCTTGAACGATCCGGTCACCAACATCATCGTCAATGCCATTTACCTCATGGGAAACTTCAGAACCTCTGACGTCCTGCCGCGCGGCGCCGACCCGCTGCGGCACGCCGCCGACAAGGCATCGTACGTCCGCATCGCGCGCATGTCCCGCGCCGCGCTCATCGGCTTCATGGTCTTCTACTTCCGCCACCTCACCGAGGCCCAGGCAAAATGCTACCTACGCGCTGCTCGCCACGACCTCGCGCTTGCTATCGGTCTCGTCAAGTGGCACCGCACTGGCCGCTTCGAGCTGCCGTCCCCAGAGTCCAGCAGGACCAAGGCGGCCTTCCAGTACGCCGCCCAAGCAGTCAGGATTATTGGAGGACCCGACGAGGTTCTCCTCGTGCGGCTCATGGCGTCCAGGTTCCCCTGCCACCTCCTCGACCATGTCCTCGACGACATCCGGCGAGGGGAACAGCTCAGCGTCGGTCGCGTCAACGACATCATTAACCTGCTTCGAAACCCGTGGTCGCCCCCGCCGCCACTGCCGGCACCTACTCCCGGAACCTTCCACGACGCCTACGGAACGTCACCATAATCGCTAACATCGGACAGGATTTTTTCAACACCACCACAATTACAAGAGGCAATGTCGCAGATTTAAACAACAGCAGTAACGGCAACCTTGTCACCACGACCACCATCTCGAGGCATCCGAGCCGCCGGGATGACGCAGATTTGACGGCCGGCACCGCCTATCTGTGCACTGGTTCAGACATGGAGAGCAGGCTACGCCCCTTTCTGAGCACCACCACCGCACATCAACTGCAGCCGGACACCAAGTCTCTCAAGATGTACCTCGTCGACACCATACACGGCCTGTACATTCAGGCGCTCGCCATGCTGCCGATTGACCACCAGCCATGCCTCCTCCGTGCCTTGGTGGCCGGTGGGCATTGCTACGGCGTCATGGATGACCCTGTGTCCAACATCGTCGTCAATTCCATCTGGTACAGCGCACGGTTCCCGCAATCTGAGAGCAACGATGATGACGACACCCTGATCAAGGCCACTCGGTCCATGACCCGTGCCGAATCATCTTCTCTCCACGGACTTATCGCCATCTTGCGCCTCGACCAGGGCGTCACGGAGCAAGATGCGGTGACATGCCTCTGTAAGAATCGCCACAACCTGATGATGACGATGACAAGCTGCTTAAACCACCACACTTTGGCAGCCGCGGCTGAGGGCGCCAAGCACCCGCAGCCGGCTGCCCTTGTGGCGTTCCTCACGACGGTCCTGACCTCTGAGAAACGTGATCGCTTGCGCTCCTTGCTGACGGCCAGACGCGCTCTCTCAGACGCTGATTTCAAGGAGCTATATACAATGATAACCGGCAATGACGTTGCACCAGCACCGGCGCAAAGAATGGCTATGCCTCCTGATCTGGTCCAACAGGCCTTGAACAAAATGACTACTGCTGGTCGGTTCCAGCCCGGAATCTTCAACTTCAGTGCAGTGTCTCCCACGGGGCAAAGCCCGCATTTACATAATCCGTGCCAACCGGACATGTTCGACGCGGTGCAAAGAATAGCGCAGTACTGTCGCGGGCCGATGTCGTATCTTCGTCTGAAGGTGGAAGCAGTGCTGCTCGGCTATGGCCGCAACAATCCTCTGGTAAAGAAAATATAATCTCTTGACCTAATCACTTTATGAAGTTTAGTTTCCAATTGCGGGTTGCTTTGTTTGTTGCTCAACATCCTAACTATTCTGCCTGCTTGTTTCAGGGACCTCAGTACAAGCTTGGCGTTATCTGTGGAGTGGCGTCAACGGTATGCTCCGCTTCCTACATTGGCACGACATGCTACCATGTCAACTTTCTCGCCAGCAGCTCTGCTGATGTTCCAAACAGTGCTACCACGTCAGCCCCTGAGTGCAACCTCTACTTCGCCGAAATCTGGAACCAACCCGATGATCAATTTGAGCGGTCAAAGAAGCCGCCATTCTGCTGCCCAATTCAAAATTACCATGCATTTCCTGGTGAGCCAGCCAGCCATGGAACCTCTTTAATTTCACAGATAATTATTACAGCCAGGTCTCGATAATTTACATGAACTTATCATGTTTGTTTTGATTTTGCCAACAGGTCGCTGCTTCATCTGCGAGAGTTCTACGGTTTGGATTGTGCATCCCCCTTGTGGCAATTACTACATGGGCCATGAGTACAACACTGATTCGCTCTGTAATGTCGCGGAGCAGCACGCAGATCTTGGTCAGTAGGATGCGATGATGCATGTGGTCGACTCTGGTCGTGGAAAGGAAATTTGAGTTTTGGATAATATGGATCTTGGCCCTCTTGGGCATCTTAAACTTTGAAATAATTTTAGCCACCTCACTAGTAGAGAACAAGGCAACAATACCGCTTTATTGGGCCTTTAGTACCGGTTGTGCAACCGGTACTGAAAGGTCGAGACTAAAGGGGTACCCCTTTAGTACCGGTTGTATTTCTAACCGGTGCTAAAGGCCCTCCACGTGGACGAACGTGTGCGCGCGCAGCTGAGGACCTTTAGTACCGGTTGGTAATACCAACCGGTACTAAAGGTTCCTGCTTTTTTGCACCCCGCTTATTTTTTCAGGGGGTTTGGTTTTTGGTTTTTTTTTCGATTATTTTCAGGGTTTAGGGTTTATGTTTTTTTCCTTTTCGCTCATTTTTCAGGGTTTCGGAGGAGATCACGTATAAAGTACTCACTACACATATAAAATACTCTCGTTACATATAAAGTACTCGTAATTACAATGGAGATCACCGCTAGCTATTACATGCATGGAGGGAGTCTATTTTTTGACAAAGTGGAATTCATCGAGTTCATCTAGGACATGCGTAAGAATGAATCCCGCCAATTCCTCCGCAATAGCTTTTACGCGGTTTTGTGGTAAGAGCTGGCCCCGCTTTCTTGACATCTTTAAAAGGAGATCAAAACAGTTATGATCGAAACTAAACACAATTGATGGTAGCAAAATAAAAGTTGTGTATGATGTTTATGTACCTCTCGATTTCTTACACTATTGACTCTCTCATTGACCCTCATGTGAATATACTCGCAAACGTAGTATCCACATAGTTCCGTCCCCTGTGGTTGTCGTAGACACCACTACACAAGAATATAATTTAATCAAATAATAATCAAGATAATGAGGCTGGTATTAGAAAGATACACAGACCTAGATACGTAGTAGTACTTACTAAGTTAGACTTGAACTCCAGCTTATCTTTCCATACACCGCGTTCTTCCTTGATGAACTTTCTCCAAACCCTGCCCGGAAAATGAATTGAGGAGTTATTACTTATACTTTTGATATCCGGAAATGAACGAAAGAGGCCGATATAGTACGATTGAAATTATCTCTTGAGCATTAGACGCACGCTTTTGTATTCATCTTGATCTTTCCTTAATGAGTCCCAGACTTCAACTTCTCCATCCTCAAGTTTAATGATTAGCAGAATGAAGTGGTACATGCGCACATTTATATACGCAGCTATTCAGAACTCATCAATTACACTTAATATCTGGAAAGCAAAATAGAATGTGTACAAGACACAGTAACACTCACCCGAAGTTGTAAGGAAAAAATATTTCCTTTTTGGTACTTTGTCGCTTAAAAAACGTTAGCAAAACGTCCTCTGTGGCCTCAGATGGTCAGCTATGGTCCGGACATGAACTTTATCCGGGTCAATGAACCCAATGTCCCAGATTCCTCCCATTCTGCATTCACGAATCTTCATTCTGCATAATATAGCGTACAAAAGAATGTTGTGAGGATAATTACAAGCAATGAACGAGAGCTTTAACTATAAATAATTAAATTACACGAATAAATTACTTACAGACAATAGCAGCTGATGATAGATTTGTCGAGAGCACGTTGATTGTACATCTGAAAAAGTTCGGTGAACTCAACCTGCACAGCATATTGTCGGAAGTAGTGTTGTTCCTTAACCGCCGCCATGAGATAGAATCTCCCTTCTTTTGCGGCGGCCATGTACCAGGTATGCAATTTATATAATTGTGTTGTTAGAGCACTCGGATTTTCGACCACAGGCAGCCCGAGTTCAAAATCATATTGTGGGGTAACCTCCATCATGGGGCAACCTGTGTCGCCAATGACAACTTCTCCATGCTCGATTTCCCGAGGTTCAGAAGGCACAATGAGCGGGCCGATCGATTGTGCTTCTTGTTCTCCGAGCTGGGCAACTCTTTTCCCGCACACTTTATCTTGCTCCATCTGCGAGGAAAGTACCTTGTCAATAC
The DNA here is from genome assembly GCA_947311845.1 of Poa pratensis. Lineage (NCBI taxonomy): Eukaryota > Viridiplantae > Streptophyta > Magnoliopsida > Poales > Poaceae > Poa > Poa pratensis. Next base: position 99,762,154 of record CAMZMU010000020.1, read on the forward strand.
CTCGCTCATAGTCTGAAATGGGCGGCGGTGGAGGGTCATATAGGTTGTCAACGGTGCGATCTTTTACCTCATTTGGTATAGTCTTCAGAACTTCCTTTATGGGGTCAAGTCTTGCCTCCAGTCTTTCCTTTTTTTTCTGCTTAAAAAAGGCTCTCGACCCTTCACGTAGGCTCACATCTAATTCCTCCTGAGTCATCTCACAAGCTAACATCTCAGGAGCCTTGACTTCCTTGGGTTTTTTCCATGTTTCTTGACAGGGGACGACGTGAACAGCTTCCGCTTTGTCAAGTTACTAGTGGGCGCATCAGTCGGCTGACGGGACGGCGCGGGCGATGGACTCGCGGTGGGCTCCCAATCCGCGAGGGAGGCGGGTGGACTTTGATGTGGTGAATTTCTAGCCGGAGGAGTCGGTGGCCTTGGCGCCGAGTCTGGAAACTTGATGTATTTCTTCTTCCATAGAACGATACCAAGCTCGACTTCTCCCAATGTCTTCTCGCCTTCAGCTCCAGGAATGTCAAGATTTATTGAGTTGAATCCCGACATAACTTTCGTGACCCCGACACGAGCAAATCTAGCCGGAATCTCACCAAAATGGAAGGTTGCTCCAAGTTGATGTGGCAAAGCATAGCCAATCGCCACTGGATAACTACTGTTCTTCATTGGCGCATGTAACTCACAATTTGCCTCTCCGTGATATCATCCACGGGGTAGTGAGCGCCGACGGTTCATCAATTGCAGGATCTTGTAGCTGCGTGGAACCCACGCTGCTTTTCCGCTGAGATGGGCAGGCATCGCCTGCAGGATCTTCTACTCGCAGTTGAGATTCCCTTTGCTGGGTAATTGAGACCAGTTGCTCCTGCACAGCCTGCACCATGCGTTCTAATGCAGTAACCCTCTCCGCCTCCCTCTTCTTACTTCTACAATGTTTTCTATAAGTTGCTGCGTCCTCCGGAAACCCTTGAAGAAAACCAACCCCGCCTCCTCTGCCTCGACATCGTCCCCAGTGTTCTTTATTCCCGAGGGCGAGTGAAAGCTCGTCGTCCTCTCTATCGGGAACATATTTTCCCTCCTTGACTAGTGCTATTGCGGCTTTTAGTTTTTTGACGACTCTTGTAATTATTTTCTGCCATTTTCCCTTTGCAACAATCAGCCCTGTGTCTGGGTCCAACACTGCCCCATGCGCGAACAACCAGAACTTGGACCTGTCGGGCCAGTCATCTGTCTGTGGAGTGATCCCTTTTTGAAGCAGGTCGTTTTCATAGGCTTCCCACTTAGGCAAGGCAGTCTTGTAGCCACCTGAGTCCAAACGATGGAAATATTTCTTATTCTTAGCATTCAACTTATTTCGGGTCGATCGGGCCACATCGACGTCCGATTTCTTATACGCCACAAATTCAGCCCAGTCATCTTTTAGCTTCTCTAGATGTCCAGTGAAATCTGGAGTTTTGTTCCCATATTTTCTCCACAATGTTTTCTTCCAGTTGTTGAATTGCTCGGCCATCTTGCTAAGAGTCCAGTCCTTGACTTTATCCTTACTCTTCTGTTGGAGATCTGCCGGTAGGCTGAAAGAATCCAATATCGAGTCCCAAAGGGTATCTTTAATTCTTTGCTCGAGATATTTTGCGCCAATGTTGGCTTTCTTGGCTGATTCCATTCTGCAAAGATGATCGGGACCATGTCCCTAACAAGAACTCCGCATTGAGCTACATATTTAGTGTAGATTCCATCGGGTTTCTCCGGTTTGCCTTTTATGCTAACTTCGTCCATCGACAACTTTGCACCATCCGGCAACTTTAACCCTTGGTTCGGGCCTCGTTTAGGGATTGACGTAGATCCAGAGGGCTGAAAGAAAAATGTTTCGTTAATAAGTGCGCATATAAATCAATTAATGCATCTAGCTAGTGATCAACAAGACTTAATATATACCTTGCCGGAGTTTTCTACGGAGTTTTCTAACGGCACTTCTTCTTCGTCGTCGTCGTCGTCTCTGAAGTTTTCTAACTCAAGTCCCTCACCGGAGTCGTTCAAACATTTCGCGCTGAAATCTTCGCCGTCTTCTTCGTCGGAATCTTCTCCATCGGAATTGGGTCCGGCAGCCCTATTATATATAATTGCTTGCATCCGGTCTTCTTCCCCAAATCTCGGATGAAGGGGGCGTCGATGATGGGGGCGTCGTCCTCCATAGCTCAATGTCACTGCAAATTTGTAATTCATGGCAAATGTAACAACAATAATATTGCAAGTAAAAATAACATTGCTTTGATAAATTTTCAAACTTTGCTAAATTTTCTTATACACTAATAAAATAACTTTGCTACTAAAATAACAATATTGCAACTAAAATGACTTAGCTAAATTTTCAAACCTTGCTACTAAAATTTTCTAACTTAGCAATATTTCAAACTTTACAATGTTATTTTCAGTAATGTTATTTTCAAACTTATCTAAATGACTTAGCAATATTTCTAACAAAATTGCTACACTAATAATAACCTAAAATAATCTAAACAAAATTGCTAAGTTTCAAAATTGCTACACTAATAATTAAACTACACCTAACAATTAAAACTACACCAAATAATTAAACTACACTAAAAATTAAAACTACACTAAAAAAGCAGGAGTTTTCTAATAAGTAATAATACACTAAAAAATAAACTACACTAAAAATTAAACTACACTAAAAATTAAACTACACCTAAAAACTTGTAAAAAAAGAACTATACTAAAAAAAAGCGAGGAGGTTAATTACCTCTTCTCAATTAATCCGGCCAGCCGGCGCGCGGCGTACGTCTCGATCGGGGGCGCGGCGGAGGGCGCAGAACGGTGCGGCGCGTCGTCGACGGCCGGCGAGGGGTGCGTGCGGCGGAGGGGCGTATCGTCGGGGGCGCGCACGGCGGAGGGCGGCGGAGGGGGCGCGCGGCGGAGGGCGGCGTCGGAGGCGCGCGGCGGAGGGGCGTGACGGCGGCAGGGCAACACGACGACGGCGAGGATTCGTCGGAGAGGAGGCGAGACGCGCGAGGAGAGTGAAGACTTAGAGAATTTGGGGACGATTCCCTGTTTAAACTGCTCGAAACAGTCCTTTAGCACCGGTTGTTCTCTACAACCGGTATTAAAGGGTCTTTAGTACCGGTTGTAGAGTACAACCGGTACTAAAGGTCTGTTTTGGGCCGCGGCGAAATTTTGCGCGCGAAGCCACCCCTTTAGTACCGGTTGTAGTTAACAACCGGTACTAATGGGCTTTTGATTTTTTTTTCTCTAGTTTCTTTTTTCTTTCTTATGTTTTCTGTTTTTTATATCTATTTGGTTTCTTTTTTTCTCTAGTTTCTTTTTTCTTTAATATATATTTAATTTAATTGTCTACAAAATTGTAATAATTATCTACCTATTTGTTTTCTGTTTTTATATCTATTTGTCAAGGACGTCAATACGTAGGGGGGCACGTGTCCTCCCCAGCGCTGGGGTAGGACACGTGTCTTACACGAGTCGTGACCGCGAAGCCCGCCTTTAGTCCCGGTTGGTAACACCAACCGGAAGTAAAGAAGCACACGGATCGTGTGTTTTTTCAAGCACTTGTGAGCCGTTGGATCAGGGGTGTGTTTCTTTGAAGAACTTGTGAGCCGTTGGATCAGGGGGTGTGTTTCTTTTGAGGGCAAAACCAGTGTTGGATCAGCCACATGACCCTATATAAACCCCCCTCTCGAGCATGTTCGACACTTATTTGATATGCAAAGCATTCGGATTCTCTGCCTACGTCCAACAGTGCATTTGATATGCGTGCACTCACGAGCCACTGTTGGGCTGTATGCAGGGGAAACCGTGTGTTTTGTTCTATCTACAAAATACTCCAGTTCATCGACCGAATACAAATCATTCGGATTCCCGTCATACAGCCCAACGGTGCATTTGATATGCAGGGCACTCACGAGCCACCGTTGGGCTGTATGACGGGAAGCCGTGTGTTTTGATCCAACTTTTTCGAGCGCTTGTAAGCCGTTGGAGTTTTTAGAACCAAAAATTAATGTTTAAATCTCTCTTCTGAGTTTTCAAACATAGTTACATAAAAGGTTTAATACAATATTACACATCAGCAACAACATCAATATCTAGTGTTCACTTTTTCTTCGTGTGTGTCCCTTTCTTCTGATTGCGCCATAGCCATGGACATTCTTCATCATTTAACACGGTGCTTGGGTCAGTTTTCACTTTGAAGGGCGGAATTTCATGAAACTTATTGTAATCTTCTGACATGTCTGTCTTGTCCTCCACTCCCACGATGTTTCTTTTTCCTGAAAGAACTATGTGGCGCTTTGGCTCATCGTATGATGTACCGGCTTGCTTATCTTTTCTTTTTTTCGGTCTGGAAGACATGTCCTTCACATAGAAAACCTGAGCCACATCATTGGCTAGGACGAATGGCTCGGTGCGGTACGCAAGATTCTTGAGATCCACTGTAGTCATTCCGTACCGCCGGTCTATCTCTACCCCGCTTGACAGGTTGACCCATTTGCACTGAAACAAAGGGATCTTAAAAGAAGGTCCATAGTCAAGTTCCCATATCTGCTGTATGCAACCATAATATGTGTCCTTTGTCCCATCGTCGTTTGTTGCATCAAAGCGGACACCACTGTTTTGGTTAGTGCTCTTTTTGTCTTGGGTTTCCGTGTAAAATGTATTCCCATTTATCTCGTACCCTTGGAAAGTCAATATAGTCGAAGATGGTGACTTGGCCAACAAGTATAGCTCTTGTCCAACAGTGTGTTATTAATGAGATGTGTACGCAACCAACTGCCGAAAGTATCCACGTGTTTTCCTTTAATCCAGAAGTTAGTCTTCTCCGGGTATTGGGAGCGTAAAATATCCATGTGTTTCACGATATACGGAGCCACCAATCTGGAATTTTGTAGAACTGTGTAGTGTGCTTGAGTGAAAGAATGCCCGTCCATACTTCTTGTTGCTTTCTTTCCTAGCGTGCCTTTTCCACGCAGTCTCCCCTCATGGCGCGATTGAGGAACACCGATCGGCTTAAGATCAGGAATAAAGTCAACACAAAACTCAATGACCTCCTCTGTTCCATAGCCCTTGGACATGCTTCCTTCTGGCCTAGCACGGTTATGAACGTATTTCTTTAAGACTCCCATGAACCTCTCAAAGGGGAACATGTTGTGTAGAAATACAGGACCGAGAATGGAAATCTCTTCGACTAGGTGAACTATGAGGTGCGTCATAATATTGAAGAAGGACGGTGGAAACACCAACTCGAAGCTGACAAGACATTGGACCACACCCGTCTGTAAACTTGGTAGAGTTGCTGGATCGATTACCTTCTGAGAAATTGCATTCAGGAATGCACATAGCTTCACAATGGGTACTCGAACGTTTTCCGGTAGAAGCCCCTCAATGCAACCGGAAGTAATTGTGTCATAATCACGTGGCAGTCATGAGACTTCAGGTTTTGGAACTTTTTCTCTGCCATGTTTATTATTCCCTTTATATTCGACGAGTAGCCAGACGGGACCTTGATACTGCTCAGGACTTGAAAAAAGATCTCCTTCTCTTCTTTGGTAAGAGCGTAGCTGGCAGTACCTTGGTACTTCTCTGGATTCAGGTTGTCTCGTTCGTGCGTACTTTGCTGGTCCTGCCGTGCATCCGATGTATCTTTCGTCTTCCCATACACGCCTAAGAAGTTTAGCAGGTTCACGCAAAGATTTTTCGTCACGTGCATCACGTCGATTGCAGAGCGAACCTCTAGGATTTTCCAATAGGGTAAATCCCAAAATATAGATTTCTTTTTCCACAAGGGTACGCGCTTGTTAGCGTCTTTCGGAACATTTAGACTGCCAGGACCCTTTCCAAATATTACTTCCAAATCCTTGACCATGCCATATATAACATCACCATCAGGGCGTGTAGGCTTCGTTCGGTTATCTGCCTCACCTTTGAAATGCTTGCCTGGCTTTCTTACGGATGCCTGTTTGGAAGAAATCGACGATGACCAAGGTACACATTCTTGTTACCTAAATATATACTGTCAGTCTTATCTAAACAGTGCGTGCATGCATTGTATCCCTTGTTTGACTGTCCTGAAATGTTACTAAGAGCAGGCCAATCATTGATGGTTACAAACAGCAACGCTCGTAGGCCAAATTCCTCCTGTTTGTACTCATCCCACACACGTACACCTTCGTCAGACCACAACTGTAAAAGTTCGTCAACTAATGGCCTCAGATACACATCAATGTCGTTGCCGGGTTGCTTCGGGCCTTGGATAAGCACTGGCATCATAATATACTTTTGCTTCATGCACAACCAAGGAGGAAGGTTATAGATACATAGAGTCACGGGCCAGGTGCTATGACTGCTGCTCTGCTCCCCAAACGGATTCAAGCCATCTGTACTTAGACCAAACCTTAAGTTCCTTGCGTCAGCTGCAAATTCCCCAAACGCACTGTCGATGTTTCTCCACTGAGACCCATCAGCGGGGTGTCTCAGCATCTCGTCTTCCTTACGGTCTTCTTTGTGCCATCGCAACAACTTGGCATGCTCTTTGTTTCGGAACAAACGTTTCAACCGTGGTATTATAGGAGCATACCACATCACCTTCGCGGGAACCCTCTTCCTGGGGCTCGGCTCGCCCTCAACATCACCTGGGTCATCTCGCCCGATCTTATACCGCAATGCACCGCATATCGGGCATGCATTCAAATTCTCGTACTTCTCACCGCGGTAGAGGATGCAGTCATTGATGCATGCATGTATCTTCTCCACCTCTAATCCTAGAGGGCAGACAATCTTCTTTGCTTCGTATGTATTGTGCGGCAATTCATTATTCCTTGGAAGACTCTTCTTAAATATTTGTAGCAACTCCTGAAATGCCTTGTCAGATATTCCATTCTTTGCCTTCCACTGCAGCAATTCCAGGGTGGTACCCAGCTTTTTCTGGCCATCTTCACAATTTGGGTACAACAATTTTTTGTGATCCTCTAACATGCGCTCCAACTTCGACCACTCGTTTTCACTTCCGCACTTCATCTGTTCATCAAGAATGACCCGACGAAGATCATCATCATCGGACTGATCAACAATGACCTCGAGCTCAACTTCGTCTTCCCCCATTGTAGTATCACCGTGTTCAGAGAACACAGGATAGTTGTCATCATCCTCTTCTTCAGGGTCTTCCATTATAACCCCTCTTTCTCCATGCTTGGTCCAACAAAAATAATTGGGCATGAAGCCTTGTCGCAACAAGTGGGAGTGTATGGTTCTTACGCTCGGGTAATTCCTCGTATTCCGACATTCATCACATGGACAAATCATAAAACCATTCTTCAGCTTGTTTAACTTAACCACATCGAGAAAACGATGCATGCCATCAATGAACTCGGGACAGCGTCGATCACCGTACATCCATTCTCGGCTCATCTGCATTACATAAATACATCAAAAACCATTACACCAGCTAAATAATGAATAGAGATACGTGACCAAATTAATTAATACAAGTTCATCACATTAAAACCAAAGTAGAGTAGTGCCCAAATGTAATACATAGTTCTCACGAAACATACATCAATCGAAACTAACATACAACTATCTAAAGAATTTAAATCCAACAACAAATGCGATCAGAATCGCAACCAAGGTAACTATTGAACCAACAGCATAATGATACCAAGCCTCTTGACTAATGACATATTTTCTAATCTTTTTAAGCTTGGCGCATTGCATCCATCTTCATCTCGTGAGCAGCGACGACGACCCCGTGAGCATCAACGATGTCGGCAATCTTCAAGTCCAATTCCATCTTCTCTTCTAGGCATTGGAGACGAAGATCTTCACTTATCTTCAATTTTGCTTCAAATCGTTGTTTTCTTTTTTAAAAACTCGACAATAGGGTCGGCTGGAATTTCCGGTTCAACTACCTCCTAAATAAAAATATATCTATCAAGTTGGTCGGCATGATTGTTATAAACACGAAACAAAATAAATAGTTATAAAAATATACCACATCCGAATCATAGACCGGACGAGGGCCGACGGGGACGGATATCAAAACCATGACACTATACATATAAAAAAACATAAGAAAATTATACAAGAAATAATTATGCATTTAAATCATATAACTAACATTTTTAAAATAAAAGATAAAAAAGAGGCTCACCGAGGTGGTGTCGGTGACGGAGCGGCGCGGGCGATCGACGGCGGTGAGGAAGGGGACGGGACGACACTATATAAAACCACAAATTATACTTTAATTTGAGCTCAAAATGCATATAAAACAAATGAAATCCCTAACTTAGGCATTTCATCAAACACCTTGCAAGCACCACCAAAATCAAACTTGCTAAACTTGCACGAAAATGAGCTAAACTTGAAATGCCGGAAGAGAAGATGAAGAAGTTGCTAACCCTTGTATAGGGTGCCACCAATCTTGACAAATGTTGGAGAAAAATGGGTGAACTAGAGCTTGGGAGAGCTTGGGAGAGGAAAAATGGAGTTGGGTCGAGTTGCTTCAAATGGAGCTGGATCGGGGTGGAAAAAGCAAATATAGGCATGACCTTTAGTACCGGTTGTAATTACCAACCGGTACTAAAGGCTACCCTTTAGTACCAGTTGTTCATACCAACCGGTACTAAAGGGCTTGTCGTGGGGCCACCAACCGCGGCCGCATGTGCCGCGGGGCCTCCAACCCTTTCGTATCGGTTGGTATTAACAACCGGTACTAAAGGGTAGCCTTTAGTACCGGTTGCTAATACCAACCGGTACTAAAGGTCCTCGCCACGGGGCCCCGGCTGACACACAAATCCAGCCGGTGCTAATGCCCCCTTTTCTACTAGTGCCTCCACATGCGCTGTTCCATCACCATCGGAAGTTTTTCGGGTGTAATTTCCTTGACCTTATGCTTCTAAAGCCATGACATTGTAAAATAATCTCACCAGGAGAAAATTGCAAAAATCACCACAATTGGTGGTCAATCTACAAAAAACCACTGGTTTCCACCAATTTCGCAAAACACCACCACTTTTCGTTGACAGATTACAAAAAACACCCACTGTAAGGCATGACGTGCCACAGACTACATTTGCACATAGGTCCTCATCAATTTTTTTGCCTTCTTATATTTCTCACGTTTGTGTTGACCGACAAGGCCTCACCGGCGCCGGTCCAGCCGCCACGCTCACCGTCCTTCGCTGCCACGGAGGAACTCAGAGCCCATGCACCTACGCTCGCGCCCATGCCCTTGGTCGGCTCTCGCCCGCGCCCGTGCCCGTGGTCCGCTCGCCCGCGCCCGTGCCGTGGGCAGCCGACACTCGCCGGCGGCCGCGCCCGTGCCCATGGCCTGTGTCCGCGCCGTGCCCGACACCCGCTATGACGGCCGCGCCCGTGCCCGGCGCTCGGCCCACTGGGCTGCGCTGTCCTCCGCCTGTGCCATGGCGCATCTGGGCGCCGGTGAGCCATGCCCGATGGGTATTTTTAATTTTTCTAAAAGGAAAGAGTTGACAATGGGTCCCATGTAAATTTACAGAAAGCCCCAAAATTTATAAGAGGTATCATCTACCGTTTCCCCATGCCAACTAACACTTGCCACATCAGTCTGACAGCGGGCCCCATCCGTCAGTTTCGTACTTAACTGAGCGTCGCGGACAGTTAGCGCAGATGTGGTGGTTTTTTTTACGGTGCCAACGAATAGTGGTGGCGATTTGCGACTTCGGTGGAAACCGATAGTTTTTGTAGCTTGACCACCAATTGGTGGTTTTTGCAATTTTCTCTCTGACTAGACACTAGTGTTCTCATGTCCACTGTCGTGTAAGGTAGCTTCACTGAATGCTATTGTGGCAAATACTGTTGTGTACCTATGTGTTGCCACGCAAAATTGCCGCGCAACACCACGATATCGTCGTACTTTCGTGACGACGAACGGATGCTTTCCGAGCAAAGCAACAAAGATCCCCTCGCTTTCGTGGAGGAGGGACGGCCGCTTTTCAGCGCAAAATGGCAAAGATAACCGAACCCTAGCTGGTAGAGCTCGGCAGAGAAGAACGATAGGTAGAAGAACGATAAATAAAAAGGTACCTAAAAGATAGATGTATTTTTGATGAATGTCAATTGGGGGCACTTTCAATCGGCCGTACGCCTATTATATAGGTTGCCTAGACTTTGGCTTACAGGGCACGGATAATTTCCTTGGCATGCAAGCCAAATAAAATGTTTCTATTCATAACTGATCCGGCCAAAGGTACCAAGTATCAGCTTAATTCTAGTACAACCCAGATTTCGGTCTTTGCTTAGCCACCGAATCAATAATGAAAAATCTGGTACCTTCCAAATCTAATCTACAGTACGTATCAGCTCCGAATCCTAAACCAGATATCACGTACAAATAATCTCAGGCCAACAATGGAAAGAATAAAATATTCGGCCGTGATGCTAATCATACCAAGTAATGGAGATCTGTGTTGTGTCCTTGCCGTGGATTTACTCCGACGGATTTGGGACGGTGGCTTGATTTGGGGAGGAAGAAGCTGGGGTTGAGAGAGGGAGAAGGAGACGGGGAAGATAGAGTCTATTCCATTCAATTATTCGACCAGTTTCCATACAACCCGGATCCGAGCTTATAACCACGCTCAACTGGTACACACGCACACGGAACAGAAGATCCCGAGAGTGGATCGGCTGGCCACTGTAGCATAACACGGCCCACACCACAACCGGCCCAACATCGGCCTGCTACCCCTTAGCCACTACGGCATTGCTCTTCTCCCTTCTCTGTCGCGGCAACCCTCCTCTTCATCTTGCGCTTGCCTGGCTCGGCAGCACTCCCTGCCACTTTCTCTGCCCCGTCACAGCCTGTTGCGGTGGATGTGACAGTACTCGCCCCTGCAGACCCAGCTTGTCCCCAAGCTGGTGCTTGAGGAAACCGTTGATGCACCGCATCGTAGTCCTCCCAGGTCGCCGAAGCTGCAGGTAAGTCAGCACTTGTAATATGGCTGCATTACCTTTCGTTACCAGACGACGATCCAACACTTCAGCTGGTAGCAACTCCTCTGTGTCTAGTGATAATGGTGTAGGCAGTGAAGTATAAACTGGAGTATGGTCTGGAATGTGCTGCTTCAGTTGTGAGACATGGAACACAGGATGAATCAAACTCTGATCGGGCAACTGCAATTTGTAAGCTGCTTGTCCAATTTTTTCATGGATGACGTAGGGTCCGAAGTACTTCTTTGCCAGTTTTGGGCACGCTCTGTTCACTACAGAGGACTGGGCATACGGCTGCAGCTTGAGGAATACAGACTCTCCCACCTCAAATTCTCGTTGAGATCTTTTCTTATCAGCATTCAACTTCATTCTTTGTTGAGCCTTCAACAAATGTTGTTTCAGAAAGGTGCATTGTTGATCTCTGTCAGATGTTATTGTCAGTGGCATACTGTGTAGTTTCACCACATTGTTGAGGAAAGCTTCTGCCACCGTTGTGGCTGTGAATGGATGCTTAAGTGGAATGAAATGACTGTATTTCGTGAACCTGTCAACAACTACCAAACTCACTGAATATCCTTGAGATTTTGGTAAACCCTCAATGAAATCCATTGACACATCCTGGTACTTGTCCACAGTAGTTTGTATAATCCTTGGAAGTTGTTCAGAATTCCCTTCTCCTGCAAAGGAAATAACTGCAGTGGCCGAAATATCATTTCCCTTGAAGGATTTCTCGATTTGTTCGACTGAAATTTCCTGTTGTTGATGCACTGCTTTATATGTCAAGCCTTGTAATTGTACAACTTGTCCCTGCTTCTGGAACTTGATCCATTTTTCTTGCCAGTGACAAGACATCTCTCCCTATTCCGACAACCAATCCATGCCTAATATAGCATCATAGCCCCCAAGTGGCACCACTTTCATATCAGTTTTGAAAGTGTGGCCTTGTATCCACCATTCCAGCCCTGGCACTTCTTGATTGCACACCATCTGTTGCCCATTAGCCACCCTCACCCTTAAGGATTTTTCAATGTTTTTGTGTTGCACTGTAACTTGTCCACCAATTGCTGATCAATGAAAGTGTGTGAACTGCCAGAGTCTACCAGAAGTAACATTACTTGGTTGCCCACTAATGCCCTTAACTTAATTGATTTGACATGAGTTGTGCCTGCTAGTGCATTTATAGTCAGAAATGCAGTAGCATCTTCCACAGTTTCTTCAATGGCAATTGCATCCAGCATAGCATCACTCAAAACCACACCGTCCTCTTCTGTTTGTATTGCCTTCACCTGAGCTCCTAATTTATTTGCACAAGCATGTCCAGGAGCAAATTTTTCCCCACAACTGTAACACAGGCCATTGGCTCGTCGGTATTCCTTCAGTTGTTTTGCCTTCCAGATGTCTCCAGCAGCAAATTGGGGTTTGCCCGTGTGCTCTCCCTTGTGAAACTGCCCTCTGTTCGAAATATACCTCTGAACTTGCTGTTTACCTCGAGCCAACAACGCCTCCTGAACCAGAGCGTATTCAGTTGCAGCCTGGACTGTGTGTGGCAGCTGAATCTCCACTGCAGCCTTGATCTCGTCCTTCAGGCCTAGCACAAATTGTGTCACCAATAGTGTCTCGCTCACACCGCCTTCATAAAACCGTACCTGATACACCAATTGGTCGAACAGTACCCTGTATTCCTGCACTGTTCCTGTCTGCTTGAGCACTAGTAAGTCCCTCATACAGGTTCTGTGGATGTTCATATCGAATTCCCCAAGCACTGCGACACTGAACGTATTCCAGTTTGTGCAAGCATCTGTCCACTTCACAGACTGGTACCAGTGGGCTGCATTCCCATGCAAATGCAACGACGCCGACATGAGTTTGAAATTTTCTGGGATCTGGTACAATAGAAAATAAGCTTCGCAGTTGTCGAGCCAAATTCTTACTCCTTCGCCATCAAACCGTGGAAACTCCATCTTAGGCATCCATGGCCTCTTACTGCTGCTACTCCCTTCATCTACAGCAGGCGAAGTGTGTGATACCTTTGGTATGTCCGGAGGGCGGGCCTGATGTCGCCCGTGTGGTGGTAGTGGTGGCGGCGGCGGCGCGGGTGGAGCCCCTGGCCTCTGTGCCACGGAGGATCTCCCCACCGAGGTTGGAGGCGCGGCGAGGCACCCCTGTCCCCCGAGCCGATCTGCTCCAGGCATGGTGATCGCAGTCGATGCCTTCATGGCTCGGGCAGCCTGAACTTGTTCCTGATGGATCTGGCCGATCGAGCTCGCAGAAAGGTTTACCTTGGTCTGGACCTCGTCCAATCGAGTCACCTGCTCCCCAAAGTTTGCGTCCAGATCATCGAGGCGGGTCTGGATCGTCGCGATCCCCTCCATCTGCGACTGAAGGGTACGCAGCGACTCCAACTCCTTCATAACGCGCTCTTCGAACATCGCCATCAGATCCACAAGGTGTCGGGTCTGGGCGCTAGCCTTGAACGGAGCCGTCGCGACTCCTCTCTGAACCTTCCCTAACGCCGATCTCGGATTTACAGGAATTCACTCGGAAGAGCAATTTCCAACCAATCGGTCGATGTTACAGGGTCGATCTCGAGGTTCGGAGCGCGGATAGGACCGACGAAGCTCTGATACCAAGTTGTTGTGTCCTTGCCGTGGATTTACTCCGACGGATTTGGGACGGTGGCTTGATTTGGGGAGGAAGAAGCTGGGGTTGAGAGAGAGAGAAGGAGACGGGGAAGATAGAGTCTATTCCATTCAATTATTCGACCAGTTTCCATACAACCCGGATCCGAGCTTATAACCACGCTCAACTGGTACACACGCACACGGAACAGAAGATCCCGAGAGTGGATCGGCTGGCCACTATAGCATAACACGGCCCACACCACAACTGGCCCAACATCGGCCTGCTACCCCTTAGCCACTACGGCATTGCTCTTCTCCCTTCTCTGTCGCGGCAACCCTCCTCTTCATCTTGCGCTTGCCTGGCTCGGCAGCACTCCCTGCCTCTTTCTCTGCCCCGTCACAGCCTGTTGCGGTGGATGTGACAATCTGATACGCGCCTCGTGTATCACCATGCATAAGTGCTTTTCAATTTAAAAAAAAAGTGCTTTTCCTGGTACGTTGTTTACGTGACAGCCTTTGCAAACATTATTCGGCTTGGCATCTGAGACAGGCTGGGACTTGTCCTAGGCATACGTAGACCAGAATTTGCCAGAGGACATGTCCTAGGTTGCTGCTGGTCCATGCAAAACTTCACGTATTTGTCTACAGTAAATAGCTTTGTACGCTTGATCTGACAATGTGATATTTGTATTTGAGTCTCATCAAGCCTGCATTTTAGACTTAACAGCAAGTCCAAATATATATGTCAAATCAATGATCTAAACAAAATCGTGTAAATTAATTTGGCTATAAAATACCTAGCAGCCAAATTATGCCTTCAACACATGCCTCCCTGTTTTTGGTATAATTGTATTTATCAAAAACATTGTAACAATACCTTAGGTCGATGCTGATAACTTCACCGGCCATATACTGGCTAAGGGCGATGCTCAAAGAACACATCGGCCAGATGTTATGCTTAGGGATCAACGATGTCTAAATGTCTCATTGGCCAATTTTTCTGTTTACGGTGATACCAAAACTCATCGGCCAAATTTTGTGCTTAGGGCGATATTTGAATAATATATCAGTCAAGTTCTGCTTAGGGAGATGCTAATTCAATTTTTGTATTGGCCATATCATCTTAGGACGATACTTGGAACAATATATCGGCCATTGCGTCTTCAAGCTTCAGGTGCACAAAATTCTGTGGGAAATGCGAACATTATATTCACGTTAATACCAGTAGGTATTTCCTTGCCATTTTCTGCATCCTCACCATCAATCGTGTCATCTGTGTGGTTGGTAATTGTGTCATCTGTACTACCTTCTCCTGCAATACGCTTCTCCCTCCATGTCGGCACTATAGGTTTTTTCCAACTGGACAATACTCTTCTCGGCTATTTGTTCTTTTATCTCCAAAGTTCGGAGTCGCTGCAGACGCCGCTTTTGAGTGTGTGTGAGTCCCATCGGACACCATCGCCCCATCGGGATGCTGGTTTGGTTCCTGGAGCAACTGACTTAGTTCTGCTGCCCCCCGAGTCTTTCTGCCTGTGCCGATGTATTATCGTTCCTAGAATAAAGGCCTTGTCCTTGGCCGAAATAACTCTCTGCTGACCAGATGTACCACCAGTTGCAAATCTTGCGCTGCCTCCAGTGAATATACAAGCACATGCATCAGCTGGATCAATATTACCAGCAAGTACAACTTCCTTCTCTGAACGTGTGTACACATTAGGCTCCAAGCTAGCATATACGCTCATGTCTTCTGCTGCATTATCTTTGGTGCAGCTATGTTCAGATTCATCACGTGTGACAGCATCCTTTATATGGTTTTCACGGCGTACCAGCATCCACACATATTTTCGACCACCTCTGTCACTACTAGAAACAAGACCTTTGGTCGAGGGCCGATATTGCCTCTAGTCCCGGGTGGCTTACGACCCGGGACTAGAGGGGGGAACTAGTCCCGGATCAATAAATAAGCATTGGTCCCGGGTCGTAAGGGGGCTCTAGTCCCGGGTGGTATTACAGCCCAGGACCAGAGGTGCGCTAGCAGGGCTGCCCAGGGCGTGGGCCACGCGAGAACATATCGTCCCGGGTGGTAATACAACCCGGGACTAGAGGTGGAGCTTTTGTCCCGGGTCGTGATATCACCCGGGACCATTTCTCGCCCTATATCATCTTCCACCCCGAGCAGCCCCTCCATTTTTCAGCTCGAGTTCATCTTCATTTCCTTCATTGTTTCCTCTCTCTAGCTCAAGTTTATCCCCATTTTGTTTTCACTATTGTCAAGATTAGCGGCAGCCATCTATCCGAGTGTTAGCAACTTGATCCTTTCATTCGTCATTGCCCATTTTAGCTCATTTCCTTACTAGCTTAGCTCATTTCATTTTTGTAGTGCTTGGTAGGTGTTTGATGGAATGCGTAAGTTAGGAAGTTCATTTGTTTCATATGCAATTTAAGCTAAATTAAAATATTATTTGTGTGTTCTAGTGTCGTGCTCACCGCCGTTGATCGCCCCGGTTGTCCCGTCAGTGGCACCACCTCGGTAAGCATATTTTTTGAAACTTTTATTTTAAAAAATCTTAGTTGTCTGATTTAGATGCATAATTATTATTTGTATTTTTTTATTAGTTGCATAATTATTATATGATCAGTTGTCTATTATGTTCGTTTACCGTAATGGGTTTTAGCGGTGATTTGCAGATGAGTCATCCATGGATGTATGTTGACCGACGCTCTAAAGTGTACATGGATGGCGTGCGGTCTTTTCTCAATGTGGCTGAGGATAACAAGGGGCCGAAGGGTTTTATGTGTTGTCCATGCAGTAAATGTCGGAATGAGAAGGATTACTCTAGCACAGACATGATTCACATCCACCTGATTCAGTCTGGTTTCATGCCCGGCTATAATTGTTGGACCAAACACGGAGAAAGAGGGGTTATGATGGAAGACAGCGAAGAAGAAGAGAACGATGACAACTACATGTACCCTGAATACGATGGTAATGCAAATGGGGAAGATGAAGATGATCAAGAGGTGCCAGATGAGCCCATCATACACGATGAATTACGTGGGGTCATCGTTGATGCACAGAACGAAGTAGAGCGTGAATTTGAGAAGTTGAAGTTGGATCGCATGTTAGAGGATCACAAAAAAAAGTTGTACCCAACTTGTGACGATGACAACACAAAGCTCGGTACCACACTGGAATTGCTGCAATGGAAGGCGGAGAATGGCGTATCTGACAAGGGATTTGGGAGTTTACTGAACATAATGAAGAAAAAGCTTCCAGCGGATAATGGATTGCCTGACAGTACATATGAAGCAAAGAAGGTTATCTGCCCTCTAGAATTAGATGTGCAGAAGATACATGCATGCATTAATGACTGCATCCTCTACCGCGGTGAGAAGTACGAGAATATGAATGAATGCCTGGTATGCGGTGCATTGCGGTATAAGATCAGACAAGATGACCCTGGTGATGTTGAGGGCCAGCCCGCCAGGAAGAAGGTTCCTGCCAAGGTGATGTGGTACGCTCCTATAATACCACGGTTGAAACGTTTGTTTAGAAACAAAGAGCATGCCAAGTTGTTGCGATGGCACAAAGAAGATCGCAAGAGCGACGAGATATACAGACACCCGGCTGATGGGTCGCAGTGGAGAAAAATCGATTCAGAGTACGAAGAGTTTGCAAGGGACGCAAGGAACTTAAGGTTTGGTCTAAGCACGGATGGCTTTAATCCTTTTGGGGAGCAGAGCAGCAGTCATAGCACCTGGCCTGTGAATCTATGTATCTATAACCTTCCTCCTTGGTTGTGCATGAAGCGGAAGTTCATTATTGTAGCGTACCTGCACTTAGAAATTGGCAAGGTACCTGTGTATAGTGCAAACCCCTGGATCGTTTCATTTGCACACACAGTTTAAGATGAATATCACAACATTGTATCAATTATTACACGAATGATCCAGACTTGGAAAAATAAATGGTTCGATACATCTTTGCATAGCTTATAGCTAGCGTAAATAAACAATAAAGCAGCGGAACTAAATCTTCAATGAGCCTCCATTCTTCATGATGCGCCACAGGCGAAAACATGTTGGTTGTAGACTCGAAACCTTAACGAAAACTCACTCGTCGTCAGCACAATCTGCAACAAATAAAATTTTGCAACAGAGTGGGTCAGATACCATTAAAAATGGATCTGGCAAGTGACACTATGTGGACACTTAGTGGAATAACTCTATAGCCTCTATGCATATTTGGCTGGTGGAGTTCAAGGCTGTTTTGCATAAAAGCCAATTTTTCCTGTCTCTTTATAAACACTTTTCTTTTGTCAAAACAGGTATGGCATGAAAACCACCCTCAAGTCTACCTCTGTTCAACCCTCAAAATTTTAATTTAAGAAATTGGAATGATGGGAGCCTCCGTTGCATCCTTGATCTGCTGCTCAAATTGTCCGTAGCCGGGGACACGGCTAAGTACTTAGTTTTAACTCTCGAGAGGTTGTGCACTTTCACCATGAGACCCAACAAACCCAAACTATCCTCAAGCACTCGATTTGTGCTAAGGAAAAGGAGAGAGTTGAGACGAGACCTTTGGGGAAAAGTCAAGGCAGAGCCATTATACCACATGGCTGCACTGGAAGCATCTTCACTTAGATAAAACTTTGGTCCCTTTGTCCCTGGGTGGCCATCCTCAAGTGAACTCTCAGGTGAGAACCCCCACATACCATGGTCCTAAGTATAGTAAACTATCTTAGGTGAAAACCCTCATGGACATGGTCCTGAGTAGCCACTCAACATAAACCATACAATACCACTTCCACCCAGATGGTGAATTAACTTAGTAGAATTAAAATTTTCAATAAAACACTTTTGCATAGCATCAATATTTCTACTAAGTTATCAATAGGATTCTAGACACAACTAGTGTACAGGAGATAGTAGTTTCAGCATAGCAATACAATCCAACACATGCTTATAGAAAAATACTCTAAATCATGCATAGAAAAAATACTTAGGAAATTTATGAGGGTGTGCCACTTGCCTTGGCAAACAGGAGTGTAGTAGTAGCAGTTGCAACCACCTTCGTCTCTCTTCGAAATTTCTAACACATCAAATAAATCACAAATAAACATACAATCATAAATGCAACACTTAGAAAAGATATGACATGCATGAGATGCAGGATGATACAAAGAAATGTGGTATGAAAGACAAGCAAAACAAAATAAGGGAGAGACAACAAAATAACATTATCCCATTCAACTAAGGCAAGGTCAAGGTAGAGTAAAATAAATTTGATAAAACCACCACTTGAAGGTTGTAAAGCTACTCCAAGTCTTCACAAGTTTGGTCTTCAATTAATCTTCAACTCCTTTGTAGCTTCATTGATCTTTTATGGTCTTCAATTAGCACTCAAGGAGCTTAGTCATAAACACATAGGACTTGGTCTATGTCCAAAGTGAGACAAAATAGAAAGAAAGAAGATAGAAAGAAAATAAGTAGTTGGTCTTCTAAAATTCTTCTCCTTGCTTCATTGTAGTTTTACTTGATGTGATGACTTCATTGCACTTTGTGGACTTGTTGATTCTGAAGACTTGATGATGTTGGCAGAAGGTTGATCTTGAATGTAACTTAGCCACCATGAAGTTCAAGATAGGGAGAAGGAAAGAGAGAATGGGAAGAAAGACTTAGGAATTGTAGCTGGTTGGTCTTCATGAACTTCCTCTTGATTTCTTCTAAGTCCTTTCTTCTTGGAGATGCTTCTGGAGTCTTGTTTTCATGCTAAGTCCTTCTTTGATTTCCACTAATTTCTAACTTAGTGATTTTTTACTAGGAGAGTCAAAAGAGCTAACATGCATCCTCCAAAACTTCTAAGGAGGAAAGCCATGTAAGAAGTACAAAATACTACTAAGGACTTTAATATGCATGCCATGCTTATGAAAATGCTCTAAGGAATTGCAAACAAGAAAGATGATCAAAAGTATAGCTAAGGACCAAGGGTCAACAACAAGTCACTAAAATTATTCTAAGAAAAAGTTAACACATAAGAGATGCTAAAAATTTCCAAGGAAAAGTGTTGTCAAATACTTGTCAAATATTTTCTAAGGAAGAAATAGTTTTGTTTTGAGAGACAAAATATTTCTAAGTACTTTTAGTACTAAAGTCTTCAAAATATTACTAAGTTATTTTATAACTCGAATATAAGAAGAAAATAATTTTCAATACATTTTATTTATTAAAATAACACCTAAAAAGCTTTTAATCAATATTTACTCAAAAATCATTGAAAATTATTTTACAAAAATAATAGAGTATTCCTACGGCCAATACTTAGGCATACAAAACTATAGCAAAAGAGTTTGCTCAAAAATCTGTTTTTAAACTCAAATTATAGCCAAAATACTATTTAAACCACTTTTAAAATTTATCCCAATTAATTTTGGCAAAACCTCAAAATAAGTATACCAAAAGTTTCTACAAGTCCTAAGGTTTCCAAAAATATAAAGTTTGCAAAATTTGGCCGAGCCAATAAAAAGTAGTGATAGATCTAATCTACAGGGACCTATCTGCAAAATCGCCAAATAAAAATGAAAACAGGGAAAATCTTCTCCACGCTGGCGCTGACGAGGCATTGACCGCTGACGGGGCGCTGACTGGGCTGCTGACGGAGATGATGACTGAGCGTCGACGTGGCGGCCTCTGATTCGCCGATACCTCTTCGCACGGACGGATCTAACAGGATCCGTTGGATCTAGATCCATCGACCCAGATCGCATTGACCATAAACTAGCGGCGCTTCTCGCCGGACTTATGCCGGTGACCTACATCTACGGTGGCGCCATCGCCGGCATGCGAGGAGACGGCGAACACGAGGGGGACGGGAATCACAGGGCATACCACGGAATGCAGAAGGTCAAGGCAAGCTTGATGGCGAGGTCGGGGGTCGCGTGCGTGCTCTGCTTCTCCCTCTAGTGCTCGCTGGAGTAGAGGACGGCGGCGGCTTGCTTCGGTTGAGGATGGATGCGTCGATCTGATGCACGAAACAAGGAGGGACCATGTCCATTAGATGCGCACGAGAAAAATAGGAAGAATGATACAAGAGGGAGGGCTCGGGGTCGACGCAGTACGCCGGAATCGACGAAGTTTCGCCGGCGGCAGTGGCGGACGGCGGCGATGGTTGCGGGCAGCCTGGGGGCGTATTGGCTAGGATTTTTGGGGGCAAATACTGCAGCGGACGTGGGGTTTATATGGAGGGCACGGGTGCGAACAAATCGCAACAAATCCAACGATATCGTGCCGGATTTGGTTAGGGTTTCGGTGTTCTTTGCGTGCGCGAGAGGTTAGGGACGGTGGCGTCATCGATGACGTCATCCTGGGGTGGCCCACCTGGCTGTGAGAGAGAGGGGAGAGGTCCGCTGCTAGGCTGCTGTCCGTCGCACGCGCGTTAGGTAAGACATGGGCTTGGCCCATTTAGCTAGGCTTCGTATTTTTTTTGTTCAAAAGCTTTTCTTTTCTTTTCCTAAAACTTTTATATCTTTTTAAATACAAAACCAAATTAAGTCAAACCAATTTCTATAGTTTTGTAAAAACCAACTCTTTAATTTGAAAACCTCTAATAACATTTCCCAAAACATTTTGTCAACTATATTTTTGAAAAGTGATTAAATGAATTTTTGGACATATTAATGTCATTTGAAAACTATAGGGTTTTTTATAAATTCCTTTGGAAATATAATTTAAAGCAAAGAAAATATGAGTAACATGATTAATATCACTCAATAAAATAATTTTGTATAAAACCCAAATAGTTTAAAAGGGGTTTGATAAATCGAAATGATTTCGGAAGTCATTTTAAAAATCCAAATAACTATTTTCTTTCAAAAGTAAAACTATAAAACTTGAAAATAGAGAATAGGTAAGTAATAGAATAAATCTCAATACCTATAAACTATTTACAACCAAACACACTTTTTCAAATAGAAATCATTTTGATTTCCAAACTAGGTTTTGAACAAATAATATGACCCTTGATGTCAAAATTTAAAATAGGTTTTAGAACAAACAATTGTGGCTTAAGTAGATCTTAAATACCACAAGATAAACATTTACAATTATTTATATTGCAACAGATTCAAACAATTTCACAAGCAACTCTATCAGAACAAAACATTCATAAAAATCAGAAGAAAACTTGGACCATTCTTTGCTCTACTAATATATTTTCTTAAATATGTTTTCAAGTGGAATTATTATTCCAACTTTTGAAATATCCAAATGCAACCAATGCTATATGATGACGAATGTATGCATGAATTTTCTTTTCAAAGCAAAATACATAATAGTTTTCAAAAGTTTTAAATTTTTCTGATTTTTCAACTTTTTGAAAAACTTGGGATGTTACATACTACCACCCTTAAAAGGAATCTCGTCCCCGAGATTCGAGAAGGCTAGCAAAAGGTTGACTGGAATATCTGGGTGGCTACCACCCTTAAAAGAAATTTGTGTTGGCAGTCAAACTTCAAGATGCAAACTCGATTGATAACGTACCGTTCACCAGGCTAGGTTCCTCAAACACCTCTTCCACATTGATGTGGTTGACATATCCTTTATCAAAAGGATTTGACTTGGCAGCTTCTTCGGCCTTCTTCTTTGCTGGGCACTCATTGGCGTAATGACCCTTGTTCTTGCATTTGTAGCAGAGCACCTGGCTGATATCTCTGTATTCAGGATTTGGACGGTGTTGTCCATTGTTATGGTTATGGCCAACTAGTCCATTTCCCTTGTGATCTCCATAGCTTCCCTTGGATCCACCATTGTGATCATGATGCTTGTGGAGAGTTCCCCCATTATGGTGATTCCCATGTTTGTGACCATTGTTCGCATCATGAACAAAGTGTTTCTTGAATGAGGGTTGAGAGTGGTGCTTGTTTGAATTCATCTTCCTCTTCCTGTTTTCAGCTTTCTTCAGGCTATCTTCAAGGGTAACTGCTTGATCAAGAAGTGTCTGATAGGTTGGAGCGTAAGCAACAGTCAAAGGTATCTTCAGCTCATCACTTAGTCCCTTGAGAAATTTAGCCTTCCTCTTTGCATCTGTGTCAATGTCCTCAGGAGCATATCGAGACAAGGCAAGAAAGTCATCCATGTACTCCTTAAGACTTTTGTTCACCTGACGCAGATTGCGGAACTCTTCCTGTTTCAGATTCATAACGCCTGTGGAGATATGAGCATTACGAAATCCTTCCTTGAAATCCTCCCAAGTCAAGGTGTCCAATGGGTGAGTAATCTGATAAGTTTCCCACCATTGGGCAGCAGGTCCTTCAAGCAGATGTGCAGTGAACTTAACTTTCTCAGCATCTTCACATTCAGTTGTCACCAGATCCTTTTGTACAGAACGCAGCCAGTCATCAGCCACAATTGGATCAGTTGTAGTTGAGAATTTGTTTGGCCTAAGCCTAAGGAACCTGGTAAGTCTGTCCACTTGGGGAGGAGGTGGTGGTGGTGGAGGTCCATGTTGATTTGCCATGAATTGAGCCATCATGGTCATCAGTTGAGTCTGGGCCGCCATCATCTGTTGCATCATAGCATCGTTGTTGTTGTTGTTGTTTTCAGGTGCACGACGGGGAGGCATCTGTGGTTTAAGCATAGATAAGCAAAAGATAGATAGATCTAGGAGAATTATTTCTACCCATACAAGCAATTTGTCACAAACAACCACACATGATAAAAACTCACAAACTTTTGAGAAAACCAAACTAATCGTTTTTGAATTGAATTACATCTAGGATATGAGGAAAACAATATGATAGTACGGCCATACCACAATTTGATAGGTCAATACATCAACATGGTTTCTTTATTCTAAAACATAAGGGGGTCTAGTCTATCTCCTTCCTGAGTGCGTCGAGTTCCTCCTCTATTTCCTTGAGTTCATCATGGTATTTCTGAGTGTTGTGGAGTCTAAATCGAAGTCTTCTTCCAAGGTTCTCGATGGCCTCCCATGCTGCACTTCTTGCTGAATCAAAGAATGATGTTCGAATTATTGGGTTTGTGAACATGTAGCAACCTTCGGTCTTGTGGTCATCGTCTTTGTTCTTGTATAGATGGAGTTGCACCCACCAGTACTCTTGGCCTCCACCCATGAAAGGAAAACCTTTGTAGACTGCTGCTCCTTCAAGTCCCATGCTCAACATGAGGTCCTTCAAAGCTTTTGGAAACTCAGTCTCACATTCCAAGGTCATGGTCATTGCTGGACCTTTCTTGAGTGATTCCAGGAGGCAAGACATCTATAAATAAGAGAAGACATTTAGAAGGCGAATAGTTAAGAAGTTCCAAGAATGATATCAAAAGTTTTAGACAAAGAACAAATACAAATTTTTGTCCTATGGGCTTTCTTATTTCTAACCAAGGGTTTCGAACCTACAGGCAACACAGTGCTCTGATACCATCTGTAGCGTACCTGCACTTAGAAATTGGCAAGGTACCTGTGTATAGTGCAAACCCCTGGATCGTTTCATTTGCACACACAGTTTAAGATGAATATCACAACATTGTATCAATTATTACACGAATGATCCAGACTTGGAAAAATAAATGGTTCGATACATCTTTGCATAGCTTATAGCTAGCTTAAATAAACAATAAAGCAGCGGAACTAAATCTTCAATGAGCCTCCATTCTTCATGATGCGCCACAGGCGAAAACATGTTGGTTGTAGACTCGAAACCTTAACGAAAACTCACTCGTCGTCAGAACAATCTGCAACAAATAAAATTTTGCAACAGAGTGGGTCAGATACCATTAAAAATGGATCTGGCAAGTGACACTATGTGGACACTTAGTGGAATAACTCTATAGCCTATATGCATATTTGGCTGGTGGAGTTCAAGGCTGTTTTGCATAAAAGCCAATTTTTCCTGTCTCTTTATAAACACTTTTCTTTTGTCAAAACAGGTATGGCATGAAAACCACCCTCTAGTCTACCTCTGTTCAACCCTCAAAATTTTAATTTAAGAAATTGGAATGATGGGAGCCTCCGTTGCATCCTTGATCTGCTGCTCAAATTGTCCGTAACCGGGGACACGGCTAAGTACTTAGTTTTAACTCTCGAGAGGTTGTGCACTTTCACCATGAGACCCAACAAACCCAAACTATCCTCAAGCACTCGATTTGTGCTAAGGAAAAGGAGAGAGTTGAGACGAGACCTTTGGGGAAAAGTCAAGGCAGAGCCATTATACCACATGGCTGCACTGGAAGCATCTTCACTTAGATAAAACTTTGGTCCCTTTGTCCCTGGGTGGCCATCCTCAAGTGAACTCTCAGGTGAGAACCCCCACATACCATGGTCCTAAGTATAGTAAACTATCTTAGGTGAAAACCCTCATGGACATGGTCCTGAGTAGCCACTCAACATAAACCATACAATACCACTTCCACCCAGATGGTAAATTAACTTAGTAGAATTAAGCTTTTCAATAAAACACTTTTGCATAGCATCAATATTTCTACTAAGTTATCAATAGGATTCTAGACACAACTAGTGTATAGGAGATAGTAGTTTCAGCATAGCAATACTATCCAACACATGCTTATAGAAAAATACTCTAAATCATGCATAGAAAAAATACTTAGGAAATTTATGAGGGTGTGCCACTTGCCTTGGCAAACAGGAGTGTAGTAGTAGCAGTTGCAACCACCTTCGTCTCTCTCCGAAATTTCTAACACATCAAATAAATCACAAATAAACATACAATCATAAATGCAACACTTAGAAAAGATATGACATGCATGAGATGCAGGATGATACAAAGAAATGTGGTATGAAAGACAAGCAAAACAAAATAAGGGAGAGACAACAAAATAACATTATCCCATTCAACTAAGGCAAGGTCAAGGTAGAGTAAAATAAATTTGATAAAACCACCACTTGAAGGTTGTAAAGCTACTCCAAGTCTTCACAAGTTTGGTCTTCAATTAATCTTCAACTCCTTTGTAGCTTCATTGATCTTTTATGGTCTTCAATTAGCACTCAAGGAGCTTAGTCATAAACATAAAGGACTTGGTCTATGTCCAAAGTGAGACAAAATAGAAAGAAAGAAGATAGAAAGAAAATAAGTAGTTGGTCTTCTAAAATTCTTCTCCTTGCTTCATTGTAGTTTTACTTGATGTGATGACTTCATTGCACTTTGTGGACTTGTTGATTCTGAAGACTTGATGATGTTGGCAGAAGGTTGATCTTGAATGTAACTTAGCCACCATGAAGTTCAAGATAGGGAGAAGGAAAGAGAGAATGGGAAGAAAGACTTAGGAATTGTAGCTGGTTGGTCTTCATGAACTTCCTCTTGATTTCTTCTAAGTCCTTTCTTCTTGGAGATGCTTCTGGAGTCTTGTTTTCATGCTAAGTCCTTCTTTGATTTCCACTAATTTCTAACTTAGTGGTTTTTGACTAGGAGAGTCAAAAGAGCTAACATGCATCCTCCAAAACTTCTAAGGAGGAAAGCCATGTAAGAAGTACAAAATACTACTAAGGACTTTAATATGCATGCCATGCTTATGAAAATGCTCTAAGGAATTGCAAACAAGAAAGATGATCAAAAGTATAGCTAAGGACCAAGGGTCAACAACAAGTCACTAAAATTATTCTAAGAAAAAGTTAACACATAAGAGATGCTAAAAATTTCCAAGGAAAAGTGTTGTCAAATACTTGTCAAATATTTTCTAAGGAAGAAATAGTTTTGTTTTGAGAGACAAAATATTTCTAAGTACTTTTAGTACTAAAGTCTTCAAAATATTACTAAGTTATTTTATAACTCGAATATAAGAAGAAAATAATTTTCAATACATTTTATTTATTAAAATAACACCTAAAAAGCTTTTAATCAATATTTACTCAAAAATCATTGAAAATTATTTTACAAAAATAATAGAGTATTCCTACGGCCAATACTTAGGCATACAAAACTATAGCAAAAGAGTTTGCTCAAAAATCTATTTTTAAACTCAAATTATAGCCAAAATACTATTTAAACCACTTTTAAATTTATCCCAATTAATTTTGACAAAACCTCAAAATAAGTATACCAAAAGTTTCTACAAGTCCTAAGGTTTCCAAAAATATAAAGTTTGCAAAATTTGGCCGAGCCAATAAAAAGTAGTGATAGATCTAATCTACAGGGACCTATCTGCAAAATCGCCAAATAAAAATGAAAACAGGGAAAATCTTCTCCACGCTGGCGCTGACGAGGCATTGACCGCTGACGGGGCGCTGACTGGGCTGCTGACGGAGATGATGACTGAGCGTCGACGTGGCGGCCTCTGATTCGCCGATACCTCTTCGCACGGACGGATCTAACAGGATCCGTTGGATCTAGATCCATCGACCCAGATCGCATTGACCATAAACTAGGGCGCTTCTCGCCGGACTTATGCCGGTGACCTACATCTACGGTGGCGCCATCACCGGCGTGCGAGGAGACGGCGAACACGAGGGGACGGGAATCACAGGGCATACCACGGAATGCAGAAGGTCAAGGCAAGCTTGATGGCGAGGTCGGGGGTCGCGTGCGTGCTCTGCTTCTCCCTCTTGTGCTCGCTGGAGTAGAGGACGGCGGCGGCTTGCTTCGGTTGAGGATGGATGCGTCGATCTGATGCACGAAACAAGGAGGGACCATGTCCATTAGATGCGCACGAGAAAAATAGGAAGAATGATA
Organism: Poa pratensis; assembly: GCA_947311845.1. Lineage (NCBI taxonomy): Eukaryota > Viridiplantae > Streptophyta > Magnoliopsida > Poales > Poaceae > Poa > Poa pratensis. Next base: position 99,789,452 of record CAMZMU010000020.1, read on the forward strand.
CAAGAGGGAGGGCTCGGGGTCGGCGCAGTACGCCGGAATCGACGAAGTTTCGCCGGCGGCAGTGGCGAACGGTGGCGATGGTTGCGGGCAGCCTGGGGGCGTATTGGCTAGGATTTTTGGGGCAAATACTGCAGCGGACGTGGGGTTTATATGGAGGGCACGGGTGCGAGCAAATCGCAACAAATTCAACGATATCGTGCCGGATTTGGTTAGGGTTTCGGTGTTCTTTGCGTGCGCGAGAGGTTAGGGACGGTGGCGTCATCGATGACGTCATCCTGGGGTGGCCCACCTGGCTGTGAGAGAGAGGGGAGAGGGCCGCTGCTGGGCTGCTGTCCGTCGCACGCGCGTTAGGTAAGACATGGGCTTGGCCCATTTAGCTAGGCTTCGTATTTTTTTTGTTCAAAAGCTTTTCTTTTCTTTTCCTAAAACTTTTATATCTTTTTAAATACAAAACCAAATTAAGTCAAACCAATTTCTATAGTTTTGTAAAAACCAACTCTTTAATTTGAAAACCTCTAATAACATTTCCCAAAACATTTTGTCAACTATATTTTTGAAAAGTGATTAAATGAATTTTTGGACATATTAATGTCATTTGAAAACTATAGGGTTTTTTATAAATTCCTTTGGAAATATAATTTAAACCAAAGCAAAATATGAGTAACATGATTAATATCACTCAATAAAATAATTTTGTATAAAACCCAAATAGTTTAAAAGGGGTTTGATAAATCGAAATGATTTCGGAACTCATTTTAAAAATCCAAATAACTATTTTCTTTCAAAAGTAAAACTATAAAACTTGAAAATAGAGAATAGGTAAGTAATAGAATAAATCTCAATACCTATAAACTATTTACAACCAAACACACTTTTTCAAATAGAAATCATTTTGATTTCCAAACTAGGTTTTGAACAAATAATATGACCCTTGATGTCAAAATTTAAAATAGGTTTTAGAACAAACAATTGTGGCTTAAGTAGATCTTAAATACCACAAGATAAACATTTACAATTATTTATATTGCAACAGATTCAAACAATTTCACAAGCAACTCTATCAGAACAAAACATTCATAAAAATCAGAAGAAAACTTGGAGCATTCTTTGCTCTACTAATATATTTTCTTAAATATGTTTTCAAGTGGAATTATTATTCCAACTTTTGAAATATCCAAATGCAACCAATGCTATATGATGACGAATGTATGCATGAATTTTCTTTTCAAAGCAAAATACATAATAGTTTTCAAAAGTTTTAAATTTTTCTGATTTTTCAACTTTTTGAAAAACTTGGGATGTTACAATTATGATGTCAGTTCTCATCCAAGGCCCGAAGCAGCCCGGCAACGACATTGACGTAAACCTGAGGCCATTAGTTAATGAACTTTTACAACTGTGGTCTTACGAAGGTGTACGTGTGTGGGATGAGTACAAACAACAGGAATTTAACCTACGAGCGTTGCTGTTTGTAACCATCAATGATTGGCCTGCTCTTATTAACATTTCAGGACAGTCAAACAAGGGATACAAAGCATGCACGCATTGTTAAGACAATACTGAAAGTATATATTTAGGTAACAAGAATATGTACCTTGGGCATCGTCGATTTCTCCCAACGCAGCATCACGTAAGAAAGAGAGGAGGCAAGCATTTCAAAGGTGAGGCAGATTACCGGACGAAGCCAACCCTCCCAGATGGTGATGTTATACATGATATGGTCAAGGATTTAGAAGTAATCTTTGGAAAGGGTCCTGGCGGACAGTCTGTTCCGCGTGATGCTCACGGACACGTACCCATGTGGAAGAAGAAGTCTATATTTTGGGATCTACCCTATTGGAAACTCCTACAGGTCCGCTCTGCAATCGATGTGATGCACGTGACGAAGAATGTTTGCGTGAACCTGCTAGGCTTTCTGGGCGTGTATGGGAAGACAAAAGATACGCCGGAAGCACGAGAGGACCAGCAACGTATGAAAGACCCAAACAACCTGCATCCAATGAAAAGGACGTCTAATACCTTCTAGCTACGTTCTTACCAAAGAAGAGAAGGAGATATTTTTTGAAGCCTTGATCAGTATAAAGGTTCCGTCTGGCTTCTCGTCGAATATAAAGGGAATAATAAATATGGCAGAAAAAAAGTTTCAGAATCTAAAGTCTCATGACTGCCACGTGCTTATGACCCAATTGCTTCCGGTTGCATTGCGGGGGCTTCTACCGGATAATGTTCGACTACTCATTGTTCAGCTATGTGCATTTCTCAATGCAATTTCGCAGAAGTCAATCAGTCCAGCCACTCTAGCATGGTTACGGAAGGATGTGGCTCAATGTCTCGTTAGTTTTGAGTTGGTGTTCCCACCATCCTTCTTCACTATTATGACACATCTCCTAGTACACCTGGTCGATGAGATTCTCATTCTGGGTCCTGTATTTCTACACAATATGTTCCCCTTTGAGAGGTTCATGGGAGTCTTGAAGAAGTATGTTCATAACCGTGCTAGGCCAGAAGGAAGTATCTCCAAAGGCTATGGAACAGAGGAGGTCATTGAGTTTTGTGTTGACTTTATTCCTGGCATTAAGTCGATTGGTCTTCCTGAATCGCGACATGAGGGGAGACTGAGTGGAAAAGGCACTCTAGGAAGTAAATCAACAATATGTAGGGACGGCATTCTTTCACACAAGCCCACTACACCGTTCTACATAATTCAACTTTGGTGGCTCCGTATATCCAGACACACAATGATATTGTACGCTCCAACAACCCGGGGAAGGATGTATCCTTTATTGCAAAGGAACACATGGAGAATTTTGGCGGTTGGTTGGAAACACATTTGAACAATAACAACACAGTCTCAGATGAGCTGTACTTGTTGTCTAAGGGACCATCTTCGACTATTTGTACTTTCCACGGGTATGAGATAAATGGGAATACATTTTACACGAACGCCCAAGATAAAAAGAGCACCAACCAAAACAGTGGTGTCCGCTCTGATGATTCAACAAACGTCAATGGGCGAAAGGTCACGGTCACATATTATGGTTACATAGAGCAGATATGGGAACTTGACTATGGACCTTCTTTAAAGGTCCCTTTGTTCTGGTGCAAATGGTTCAATCTGAAAGAAGGCGGGGTAAATGTAGACTCACTGTACGGAATGACTACAGTGGGTATCAAGAATCTTGCGTATGACACCGAACCATTCGTTCTAGCAAAAGATGTGGCTCAGGTTTTCTATGTGAAGGACATGTCTACCAAACCCAAAAAAAGGAAATATAAGCAAGCAGGTACATCAGCCGATGAGCCAAAGCGCCACATAGTTCTTTCAGGGAAAAGAACCATCGTGGGAGTGGAGGACAAGACAGACATGTCAGAAGATTACGACAAGTTTCATGAAATTCCGCCCTTCAAAGTGAACACTGACCCAAGCCGAAGTTAAATGATGAACCTTGTCCATGGTTACGGCGCAATCAGAAGAAAGGGACACACACGAAGAAAAAATGAAGACTAGATAGGGATGTTGTTGGTGATGTGTAAAAATGTATTAAACTTTTATGTATAATTGTGTTCTGAAAATATTAGTTAATGCATTTTTAATTGAAAATGGCGAAGGAGGCTTCCGAGCTGGCTTGGGCGCTGAAAGACTCGTCCTCAATGGCTCGTGCCCTCTGTCGACAACGTGCGCGCGATAACGGGGCTGGCTCCTCTCGCCGTTCCCCCTAATCTTACGGTCTCCGAGCAACAAGTCCGTTTATGTAGTAACGTAATTGTTAGTGATGTGTAATAATGTATCCTTTTATGTAAGTCTAATGGATGTTGTTAAAGATGTTTTTAAAATAAAGATATGTCTTTTAAATATAAACAATATTACTTAACGCATTTTTAATTGAAAATGGCAAAATGGTTAATAGTTTGAATAGTTAGAATAATTATTTTAGAAAACAGAAAATTGATTTGGATTAGTTTTGCAAATTCAAACACTTTTCATGTTGTATTTTTTTCAAATTTGAAAGTATGCAGAAGCTATTCAAATTCGTATTGAAAATAACTTTCGAAAATCTGCGTGCTAAATTTTGAAATTTTGGGTGCTTGAACGAAAAAAGGGACCTCTGGTCCCGGGTCGTGGCACCACCCGGGACAAGAGGTCACTTTGAGCGCGCGCTGCGAAAAGACCTCTGGTCCCGGGTCGTGGCACCACCGGGACCAAAGGGTGACCTCTTGTCCCGGGCCGTGGCACCGCCCGGGACCAAAGCTCCTCTGGTATATGAGCCAGGGAGTTGACCCCGGGTCGAGCCACGACCCGGGAGACCTTCTTCTCCACAGCGCCCCCGCGCCGCCGCCTCCGCACGCCGTTAGGCTGCCGGATTTTCCGGCCAGCCCTCCGCCGCGCCTCCGCCGCGTCCGCCCGCGCCTCCGGCTGCGCCTCCGCCGCTCCCTCTCCGCGCGCCCGAGCCCTCCGCGCGCCCGCACCATCTCCGCCGCCGCCGCCGTCCACCGGCCCGCACCGCCTCGCCCACCTCCTCCTCCGCCATCGCGCCGTCGACCCGCACCGCGCCGTCGACCTCCTCCTCCGCCTCCGCGCCCTCCTCCTCCACCGGCTAGAGGTAGTTTTCTTTTCTTATTCTTTTTTTCTTAGTTAAATTTGCTAGATAAATTAGCTAAGTTAAATTAGCTAGGTTAGTTTATAGTTAAATTTCCTAGGTTAGTTTTTACTTAAATTTGCTAGCTTATTTTTTAGATAGTGTAGGTTAGTGTAATTTTTGGTAAGTTAGTGTAAATTATAGTTAGTTAGGTTTAAATTAGCTAAGTGTTAGTCGGGAAAGTCAAGAAGTCGTAAAGTCGGGAAGTCGTTCAGTCGGGAAGTCGTTAAGTCGGGAATTCGTTGAGTCGTGTAGTCGGAAAGTCGTAAAGTCGGGAAAGTCGGGAAGTCGTTAAGTCGGGAATTCGTTGAGTCGTGTAGTCGGAAAGTCGTAAAGTCAGGAAAGTCGGGAAGTCGTTAAGTCGGGAAGTCGTTGAGTCATCTAGTCGGGAAAGTCGGGAAGTCGTCCAGTCGGGAAGTCGTGTAGTCGGGAAGTCGTCCAGTCGGGAAGTCGTTGAGTCGGGAAAGTCGTGTAGTCGGGAAGTCGTTGAGTCGGGAAGTCGTCCAGTCGGCAAGTCGTTGAGTCGGGAAGTCGTCCAGTCGGCAAGTCGTTGAGTCGGGAAGTCGTTAAGTCGGGAAGTCGTCCAGTCGGGAAGTCGTGTAGTCGGAAAGTCGTAAAGTCGGGAAATTCGTGTAGTCGGGAAGTCGTTGAGTCGGAAGTCGTCCAGTCGGGAAGTCGTTGAGTCGGGAAGTCGTGTAGTCGGAAAGTCGTAAAGTCGGGAAGTCGGGTAGTCGGAAAGTTCCCTATGTTGAATTGTTGTGCTAATGCTATCATTTGTTTATTTCTTTTGTAATAGTTAAGCAATGGACGATGGAGATGTTACTCCCTTCCAATCCAGAGAAGGGGAAAATGTGATATTGGACTTTATATCCGGCGACCCGGGATGGTGATGAACACATTGGAGGAGATTTAGATGGCTCCGAGTTTTTGAACGGATCTGGTGAGGGAATGGAGGTGGAACGAAACGTCCAAGGGCAAACTAGCACAGTCGATGAACCCCCGCAGTCCGGCGTGGTATATTAAGCCTATTTGATCAGATGTAAAATTTTATTTCTCTATATATATTAACAAATGTTTCTTCTTTTTAGACCTCCTCCGCATCGAAACAAACTACTAGACGAGGCCATGCCAAAGGGTTGGAAGTCGGGAAAGATCATTACATAATTGAGTCAGTCGATTCAGATGGCCAACCGCTTGGGAAAGTCCGCACTAAGTTTGTGCATCAATGCGAGTTGTTGCTTGGAACAATGTTCCGATCAGCCTACCAGAATGGAATCAGATAAGGAACATAGAGGGCAATTATTATGTCACCACCAGAACTAAAGATATATGTTGGAAGAAGCTCCTGGCATTTTTCACCCTACCGGTGTTTGATTGTCCCGAACAGACAAAAGCCATGACGGATAAAGTCAAGCATGGGCTCTGAAGAAGATCGCTGACCAATTCAATCATTGGAAGAACAGAATATACCGTGAATGGGTTGAGAAAGAGAAAGTTCCAGATTTCACTGGAACACTAGAGAGGCAGCGGGCTCACTGGGATGCATTTCTGGAATACAAGGGTTCACAACTAGCCAGGGAAAGATCGGCACAGAATAAGTTGAATGCATCGAAGAAGATATATAACCGTAATTTGGGTGGAGGTGGCTACGTAGCTGCCGAGCCTAAGTGGGAAAAGATTGAGGCCGACCTGCGCGCAAATGGGATCATTCCAGTTACAGATAGGTGGCCCCGTACGGTCAGAAATTGGATGCTTGCTCATGGGGCGGAGTATAACGCATTAGGTGAGATAGTAGTTGATGAAACGAAAGAAACTCCTATACCCCGGCAAACAATTCTGAATGCAATCGAGGATGCTCATGCGGGAAGGTTTGTCCCCGACAGAGAACGCGACGAGCTGTGGAAGGCCCTCGGTCAAAACCAAAAGGAGGACATGTTGAAGGCAGGGGAGGTGTGACGTGGCATGAAGGGTATCCCGATGACCGTGACTCTTATAGAAGCCGAGAAAGAGCAAAGAGGAGGAAGGAGCAGGAGCAGGAGCAAAACGACCGATTGAGCAAAGTGGAAAAGAAACTAGAAGAATTGCGAGCTAGTCAAGGGGCAACTCATCAGCTGCAGCTGCAAGATGGTGAAGCAGGTGGTCCGTCTCAACGGAAAAGCAGCGTGGCTTCCACACGACGTCGACCTGATGAGGCATCGAACCAAACATACCCCGTGGATTTTATCACCGAGAAGAAAACTTGTGAGCTACATGAGGCAATGAGAAACTTATCCATTAAGGCGGCGGTCGGCTATGCTTTAACTTGTGAATCTACAGCACTGTATCATGACAATGAGATTCCAGCTGGCTATGCTCGTGTCGGCGTGGATTCACGTTGAACCCGGATTTGAATCACTCCGACCTTTGTTCCTCTGGAGAGGATGATTAGAGGAAACTGGGAGATGTCCAGGGTGGACTCATTCTATGGCCCAAGAAAATGATCAAGTTTCCAGGCTGGACACCGCCAAGGCCACCATCGCCTTCTCCGAGTCGACATGACGACACTTACGACGACCACCACGACACGACTCCATCTCGATCTTCGTCGCCGCGTCAGTCGCCGCGTCAGCTGACTTCGTCGCCGCGTCAGTCGCCGCGTCAGTCGCCGTGTCAGTCGCCGCGTCAGCCGACTCCTCAGCCGACTCCTTAGCCATCTCCACCACCGCCTCCACCCGCTAAGGCTCGAAAGGGGAGGAAGACCACCGCTATGGTTTCCGATCACCCAAACGCCGACTTGAGCCCCTCCCAAAAGTACCGAAAGTTCCTCCCCCGAGACCTTATGACAAACCTCCCGTGTACTACAGAGGAAGCCAGCATGTGGCTACAACAAACAGATGCGAGAAGACAGGCTGCAGAATCTAGGAGAAAAGAAAAACCCCCCGCCAAAGGAAACGTAAAACGGAAGAGCAAACACAATTTGATGTTAGTTTTCTTACTCAGCCATCGCAGGTTTCGATGAATAGGCCAGATGACTATGTACGTCAAATGAGGAGAGCTCCCCTCCGGCGGGAAAAGGAGAAGAGATGTTGCCCAGCTAGGACATCAGTCAAATCAGTCCATCTCCCCGCTCAAGGTGACCACTGATATGGACTCTGCGCTTGAGAAGGATCCCGCTTACCACGCGCAATTTGCTGCAGATGCTGGTATTTCAGTTTCTCAACTGGACAACGAAAATCTCCTCTCCTCTACATTTGAACCTGCTAGATGGCCCTGGGTATACGGGAAGGATCTAGTGTCACCTGATGAGCTCAAGGATCTACCAACACAAATGACAAGACTGCATAAATGGTACAAGGAGGTCGTTTTGGAAGGTCGAGAAATGATCGTTGTGAGAATTACAAGTGAACATTTCAACGGTGGTACAGACCAGGTAACTATTCCACTTGAAGAAATCTATCAGTTATACCAGCTTGACGCCCTCGACTTGAGCATCCTCACTACCTATTGTCTGTAAGTGATTCGATACATTTATTTTTGTAAAGATGAACATTGTCTGTAAGTCTATAGCTTAGCTCGTCATTGCCTGTTCTAAATGCTCACACGGTATTATGCAGAATGAAGAGCGATAATGTGACAGAAAGGGGTCGTTTGAGATTGGGTTCGTCGACCCAAGCCTAGTTAATCACAAAATGTTACAACAAACCACGAGGAAACGTGGACAACTTGTTTAGGGCCCTCCGAGACC